>CM046835.1:33824481-34021222 GCA_025618425.1 Heliocidaris tuberculata | reverse complement strand
GAAATGCAATCACCTTGAATATCATAACCCATTGTATTATAACATAGGAGCTTAATTTCAAGTGAGAAGAAGTTCTCAAACCCACAATGCAGGCTTGGGGAAATATGGCCCATTATGAAAAAAGTAGCTCACCTCTCCTGGATCTCCCCTATATAAGACTGTGCCATTTTTGACGGGACAAACCGTGAAATAGTATCCCCCCCCCCCCCCCCCCCCCCCCCCCCTTCCATGAATGACAAACAGGAACGTCAATGTCATTCGCTCAGCTGGCGCTACGATTGGTGGTTTTCGCAATGTAAACAAGCTCTCTCTCCAAGGACCTAACCACAACTAGTCTATATTTAGACTATTATTTTCGAAAATCTAAAATTCCCGAAGTAAATCCATTTAATAATCAATTTTGTGTCAAAAAGATATTACTAGAGATAGCACTTTATATACCTTTGAATTTTTAAATTTCATATAGTGCCCTTTACAGTCATGTTTTTGTTATCGATTGTCAAATTCTTATTTGTTACTATAAACATGTTTGATTTGCTAGACTACCAATCATTCCCCCGGCCCCCCCCCTGAATCATATGCTAGTAATACAGGTACCACATTGCAGTATACTTCATATGCACGTAGTCCATTCATTCATTTAATTTGCATTCAGCGGTGCAGTACAGTTACCGATACGAGAAGAGAGAGAGATCTTCACTTCAGTATTTCACCTCGCAACGATTGTTGTTCGCAGCTGATATCTGACAGCAAATGAAAAATAGAGGTAAATCCAAGCATTTCATTATTTCATATTATATTATTGGATTTGGAGGGTGCGTGAACATGTCACGGCCAAGGTCCAGGGCCCGCTTATTCATCATGACACTAGGAATTATTTAGGTCTAACAATTTTAACATGAAATGTGTGTGAATGAATAGATATTTCATTTCATTGTACTAGATGCTTGTCCATTTTATTTTTAGATTCGGGGGGGGGGGGGGGCATCTACTACAATAACCTTGATATGTGTGAGTGTGGAGGGGGGTGGGGGAATTGCAGACTAAGTTAGTTGTAGGTAGCAAAAAACTTTCAAATAAGCAGTTAGTCCGTAGCCAAAATGCTGATTCTTGCAGAGATTTCCTCTTCACTGGATATATGGAGTCTCGCGGAAAGAGATATCGTGAGATTTGGCGAGATATTTCCACAGAAACTCCAACCTTGGGCCTCAGGCACCTAGCAAACTGGAGACTCTGATCATGTGTGAACATTCGCACAATGTGCACAAAGGTGTGAGTGCGAGCGCGAAGCATGACATCCCTTGCGGCCAAGGTCCAGGGCCCGCTTATTCATGACAGGAATTATTTAACATGAATAAGGGCTCATAGACTCCAACCCCAAGCACCTCCTAAACTAGACCAAAAAATTCTGTCTGTCGTCGTTAGCCTCTTATTTCGGTAGGGTCGGCTCTTCACTTAGAGACAGAAGCGGGCCTATTGATCTGCTGTGCAAACTGACTACACGCTGACATGTAGCTGGAAAAATCGCAATAATTAGATTTTTCCTCATACATGTATATCTAGATCTACATTGTAGATATACATTATTATTATTGAATTGGTTAGGCCTACTATTTAAGGAATCAGATCAACTTACCAACATCTGAATAATCCGTTTAAAGCTCCTTTTTCAGGTAATTCAGGGTGCATGTGTAGTCGGTGTGTAGTCGGTGTGTAGTCGGTGTGTAGTCGGTTTGCACGGCAGATCGATAGGCCCGCTTCTGTCTCTAAGTGACGAGTCGACCCTACCAAAATAAGAGGCTAACGAACGAGACAGAATTTTCGGTCTACTCCTAAACGGGAGATTCTCCTGCCTAGACCTACATGTAGCAAACTGGAGACTGATCGCGTGCAAATATGTACACATTGTGCGCGTACCACACATCATAAGCGCGAAGCGCGACGTCTTTTGCGGCCAAGGTCCAGGCCAGGCCCGCTTGTTCATGACAGGAATTGTTTAAGGGCTAAATTGACCACATGTTCTTCAAATTGGCAACAATCACATTTTTCTTCTAGTGCTACATGGTTCTGATAAGGTTTAATGTTTTTGAAAACAATATACACGATAAGGAATTTTGTCGAAAAGTTGAAAAAATTGCCAATTTTGATAAAAAAAAACAATGATTTTGACATCTCAATTTTTTTGCCAATTTAAGGACTTTAAAGCTAATTCTCATTCTTAAAATTCCTGGCATCAAACGCAGCATGGTCATGCAACAAAATGGAAATAGTGTGTGTAGAAATTTTTGCTCTTTCTACTCATGCATCTGGTATATTTTTTAGTATAGTATGTGCAACAGGTTCAGATTTTCAATCAAATTTCCTTTGAGTTTTAGCTACCAAAAACCAAGGTCTAAACACTATCTTTAACATAGACTACATTTAGTACATACATTACAAAGAACATGTAAGCCTTATTAAATAATGTAAAACCAACTCCTCGGTTAAACAAAATTGACTTGCTGTCCTTGAGATTGCTCAGTCTTTTGTACATGTAACCAGATCACTGGCCTTCAAATTGACCCTTTGTTGATGACGACGATCACTGTGTTTTGTGTTCCTCCAGACTACCTGTCTCAAGGTCTACCCAGAACTTGACCTTCATCATTTTACAACTCTATAAAAAAAAAAAACAGATCAGGGCCCTGTTTCATAAAACTTGTTATCAATAAAAAGTTACGATAGTTGTTAAAAGCTACTGAAGTCCTTGCATCTGATTGGCTGAAAGCAAATTTGTCATAGAAATGTGGCAGTTGTTACTGATAACAAGTTTTATGAAACGGGGCCTAGACTTGATGCTAGTTAGTCTTTTGGCATAACTTTGTTAATTCGTTTAATTGATTTGTATTTAGGCAAGTCCAGGGTATTTGATCATTCTGTGTCCCATTATACTTTACCAAGTTTCATGATAAATATTAAGCACATAATAAACATCAAAGCTATAATTTTTCATAATTGGTCTGATCTAATCTATAGTAGGCTATCAACTTGTTACAATCAGCAAGTATACCTGAATCTTTGATGTGGTCAGTAATATCTGGGACAATTTTACCGTACATCTCGTTGGAATTTTTTTTCAGGACAGAGTCCACCGATATTTTCTCAGAGCCAATGGTTTTTGCTCATTAGAGATGACATTAGTTCAGAAGAATCATGTGGCAGTGTCCTTCATGCTTGATTGACAGAACTCTACCAATTTTATCGGTCATGGGTGACCACTTTTACATGAGCATATATTATTCTCGTTATCAGACAAATGTGATTAGCCCTTTAAGGTCATTTTTTTTTTTTCTTTTGAAAAATTGAACATTGCTTTTGAAGATTATTTTGTCATGAAACGTTTACCATTTACAAGAAATGGATTGCCATTTCCAGTGTTGACCAGAACCTTACAATAGCAATGCAGCCTCATGTTTGAGCATTTGTGCAGAAGAGGGGAATACCGGTGAACTTTTGCATAATAGCCCTCGACTCAGTGGCATGGCATGTACCGGTACGTGACAACAAAAAAAAAAACGGCATTTGTATTATTGCTGTGAAGTATGCAATTTTGGTGAGGGCCATTAATTTACCCCCTATATATAGTACATGTTTACCAATGTTAATAGTTAACATTTTTCTAAAATCCATGTAGCAAAACACTATCTACTTGTAAATTCATGGACCATACTGAACAATATTTATTTGAAGGTATCAATGGCTGTGGTGACATACATATATCAGATAAAGAATAAATCATTGGAATGTATGTAATGTAGGCTGACTTGCCGGTCCTGGATATACCGGTATAGAATGCAGTTGATGTGATCAATAAATGACATACATGTAAGCTTTGCATGCAGGGAAACCCCAGAACCATGGAGTATGTTGTAAGTAGGTCAGTTGAGTCGAGAATTTCCGCTGCAGAAAATGGTTCTGCAAGGATGCGTAGTGTCCTGAAACTTTTCTATTGTCTACGACTCCACGTTGTTTGACAGACACCATGGAGTTGGTGAAAAGAACCGCAACTGCCCAGGAGCAAGCCATTGTGTAAGAAGTATCGATCTTGAGTGTGTGTGTGCTCCCCTACAGAGATCAATGCCCTTTGTTCAACTCGTTGTGTTGGTTTGGTAAAAGGGATTTATTGATCACCGGTACAATTCAGGTCCTGGGCTAGTGATCATTAAGCTACTGATGATAGTTATATCATATGTACGTCCGTGTAGGCCTGCCTGAGGGCCACATGTACCATTCGTGTCCTCTTGGATTTTTACATCTTCAAGTGCAATTAGAGATTATCTACATGTAGGTGGCAAGATCCAGGTAAATTTATTTGCTGTCAATCTGACTCAATACATATTACATGTTGATGAGTTCATAATGAGTTTGATGAATTTATAAGAGAATGTACATGTACATGTATGCTTTTTAGTAATTAATGCATCAGTTCTACTACACATGCTCCTGTGACAATTGTGACCAGTACTGGACAAACAGTAGGTAAAGAGAAAGTTAAGAATTTTCAAAAAGTTTCACTTGCTATAGAAATCTCAAATTGGCAAATTTCTCATTAACTGTGACATAAATGGCGACAACTCTACGATTTGTTGTAAACTGAAACTACATGCATGAGCCTTCTCCCATTGTGGATATTCTATATTTGTGCATGTGGGTCCTCCAGTAAAGAAAATATCCTACTTTGTGATTATATTTTTTTTTTAATGATATTTTAGCCATTTTGTGTGTTAGAACAAATTGGAGTTGTCTAATGTTCTATTCTTACCCTATGTCCCAGAACATTCCCGATTTATGTGTTGAAGTTCTCATACAATGGTTTCAACTTTGTTATCCAGTCCTGTTCAAATTTTACCATTGTTTTTCTGATCATTCTGCATCCTTTCTATGCTATTTGCTGTCATGTTTGGATTGCTCTGTAAATACTCTTTGTTTTTCCTCCCTTGTTTATTATTAACCAACCCAGGATTTTTTCTTGCTAATTGATCCTTGATATTTCCCTTGCAAACAGTAGTCCCAGGTAAATGTACAGTGTACATGTAACTTGTATGAATTTTTAGAACCTATATTCCTATATGTTCTACTTAAAAGTTGCAATCATTGTGGGTATCCATGTCCCATTATTTTGAATGACCTCATTTTCTAAGACAGCTTAAATGGATGATGGGGATTATCCCCTGTAAAGCTCATTTTATAGGATTTCATGCCAATGGGATTAAAAGATTAAAAAAGATTCTTCCATGCAGGCAATGTTGTTTCACACAGGTCTTTAGTTAGTTTGTTTGTTGTTGTTTTGTTTTGGGTTTGTTTGTTGTTTTGGGTTTTTTTTTTTTTGGGGGGGGGGGGTTGTTGGTGGTGGTTTGAATTTGTTGTGGTGGCAGTAAACTAAATGGAATGCCCTGGGAACAATTTCTGTGTGCCCAGATACTTTAATGCCTTGTTTTAAAAAATACCATTTTTGTTCACAAGGGCTCTTCAAATTTCTCCTTCAAGTTTCTTTTTGAAAAAGTGAGATATTCTTGAAGATTTTTTTGTTGAATTGTCACGCCTGTTCCATAACTTCCAAAGCTCAGCTCTTTTCGAGATTGCAATAGCTGTTGGGGAGCCTTTTCAGAAGCGCATCACTCTCTACTCTGTTGTATTTTCAATTATTTTTGTCTGTTCCGTTTTAAACTTGATCTGTCTACAGGTACATGTACAGTATCATTATGACATACATTGACCCTTTCATAAAAAAAAAACAGTGATTATGAACCTCTTAATGTGTTGCCAATTTAAGGATTTTGAAGCTTATTATCCTTTTTAAAATTCCTGGCTTCACAAGCAATATGGTCATGCAACGAAAATGGACACAGTGTGTGCAGAATTTTTTGCTTTTTCTACTCATCTACATTATCTGGTATATTTTTTAGGAGCTCTGAATCAAAAGTTATAGAGCCAAACTACAAAATGTGGAGTGATGTCACGAAAGGGTTAATTGTAGATTAGAATGAACTTGGTTTGGCCTATGAGCATTACCTGTAGAGAGCTAGTGCATGCACTGAAAGTGCGATAGCTTATTTAAAGCTATCAGCTGTAAGGTTGTCATTAGCCGTCACTAGGTCAACGTCATTCAGCATTCCTATGGTATCACCAGTCTCATATTCGGACTGAAAGCGCATTTTTTGTTTTAATTGTCTGTATCAGTTTTGACCATGTTCTTGTCTGCTGCTTCAGGAGCCTCAAGATTAATTATCACTGAAGGTTTTGCACATGAACGTGAACATGCCAGTGTAATGTAAACTTAGGTACATGTCCTCATTGAGTGTAATATAGGTTTTGATAATAAAATTCACTCGTAGCTCTTGAAACACAAATTTTGTTTTTAAGTGGTCATCTTAAAGAAATTGTTGATAACAGAGGTCATATAGTGGAGTGCTCATAATGAGATAAATACATTGTGGGCCTAATTTAGCAAATTTTGAGAAACCTTTGAAATTTGAGATGACCTAATTGTTGGCTGTGCCCGCTGGGCTCCTTGTAGTGTGGAGTTCTCCTTATACATGTAATCGTATAGGCCTACAAATATTTTATTGTTTTCCTTTGTCCGTTCATTTACCTTCACTTTTCTTCATCACTACTTAAATCAAAATCGTCAGACCTATTTTTCTTCTTTTTCTTTTGGTATTATCTTCCTCATCTTCTTCAGCTGTATGGCACTTTCCTCGTATTTCCTAAATGTTTGCATTTAATGAAAACACATCGTCTTGTGCCTTGACTCAAAACTACATGCAGTATTGAATAACAAAGTCCGGAGAGTTCTTGCCTTGCATTGTTGTTCACCATCGCTCTTTCTATGTCCATCACCTCCCCAGGCTGCATAATCTGACCAACTCCTTCTTCGACCGCCGGTCAGTTAGACGACGATCATCAGAGTGATAGAACAAGATGGCTACAATTCCTACGGGTACGATTTTAGCGGCACAGAGATGCCATCATCAGTTACAGCAGCGTCAGAAAATGGCCGTACTGAGGTCTGAGCCGGTCGGCATCGGAGTGTCGCCCATCGGATCTCCCGACTGCACCCCTCCAGCCAGTCCTAGGAAACCAGGTATTATATTCTTTATTTCACTGGCCTCAGTAAAGATATATACATGTATGTAAAATGGCACCTTCCCAGAGATGTAAATTATGTGAATGATGGAAAAAAAATTATAATATGATGGCAATTATGGCCAGTTTTATTTCACTGAACATTGCTAAAGAGATACACTGTATAATTATGTAGAGAAAATATATTGCAGAACAAAAGAATGCAACATTTCTCTTTAGACACCCTGAATAATAGTATATGTACATGTATTTATTTACATGTACATGTATGTTTCAACTGATTTTTTTTTTACCATTTAAGATGTACTAGCAGCAGTACCCGTGGAAAAATTCCACGGGTGCTAGCCAGGGAAGTATGGATTGATTTTTGCGAACACATCTTCTTTGGAACAATGTTGAAATTATTACTGTTTTAAATTGTGGCTTATTAAAAATATATTGAATGGGATAAACATATTACAATGTTTTTGTTACCAAATAATCATATTCAAACTATATATTTTCAAATGATATAGGTTAATATGTGTACATGAATATCATGTATTTTTTTGATTAATAAGACAAATGCTTAATAATTATGGGTAATGGTTTCTAAAAGAAGTATTTTGTATTTTTTGTTTTTTATCTAAGTTAATTTTTAGTTTCTCTTGTATAAATTATCATAGATTCTTTTAGTATTGTTTTATTACTTCAAGTGAATAATACATGAAATATTAAGAGAAAAATAAGTTTAAGATTACAACATGTCATTCTTACTATAGAATATGTCACATGCTTTTTTTGAAAGGTAAAAGTCTGTTTGTTTGTTTTTTATTTGGTTTTGGGCTAAAATAATTTATCATTTTTATGTCTTATAGTGGTGATTATGTATAATACACTTTTGCTGATGAGAGAGATTGCATATCTACTGTTTTTATGTAGGAAATAACAATATAATTATTTCAAAACTTGTTTCCACGTGAAAATCACTGGCCATATAATACTGTGAAATTAATCTTATTTTATTTGAGCTAATGCCTTTTAACTTCCATGAAGATTGTTTTATGTTTGTGTGTTTATTGAAGCAAATTTTTTACCTGTCCTTTCCCACCCCGTTCTCACAATATCACCTAAGGAGAAACGTGAGCGAAGGTGCCTGATGCCTAAACATATGAAATTCTACCGTGCCATCCATTACATTTTTTTGTAATGAAACATGATTTGCAAAAGTCATAATCCAATTTACTCACGTACCCCTGCAATATTTGAAACCCCAGATAAAATTGTGAATCCACCACTTAATAATAATCTGTGGACAATTATGGATGGTGAGTGCAGGCTCTATCCCCTTATCATGCCCCCTCCCCTCCCTTCACTCCAGCCAGTGGCGTATAGAAAGGTTCCACTTTCTTTGGGGGTGATTTCATTTTTTCTACAATGAACATAAACTGTTAATTAATGCCCACCCCCCCCCCTCCGCTTTTTACGCCCATGAATCCAGTGATTACATTTTTTGTACAATAAAATAAAATTGATGCACTCACATATGCCCCATCAGTGGCGGATCCAGGGGGGGGGTGCCTGGCCCCCTCCCCTGGGGGGAAAAAAGACAGCCCAAAATGCTGATTTTTTTTTTTTGTTGCTTGTGAGAATAATGAGGGAAAACTGGAACCCATAAAATCTGGTAACCCCCCCCCCCCCCCCCCCCCCCCCCCCAATGAGCGACTTTTGGAGGGCTGGAGAAACGAAAAAAATTCTTGGAGGGCTGGCGAATTTTTTTTTTTCACTAACACCCCCCCCCCCCCCCACCCCGCTGAGGGACTTATGGAGGGCTGGCGAAAAAAAAATTCATGGAGGGCTGGCTAATTTTTTTTTTTTCACTTACCCCCATCCTCCCCCCCCCCCCCAGCTATCTATGAACATGACTCCAGTGATTTCATTCAAATTTTTCTACAATGAAGTTAATCATATCCCCCATCAACCACTGCACACCCCCCCACCCCCACCCCGCTATCTACATGTATGCCCATGACTCCAGCATACTCTATTAATTCTTCAAAGGATTAACCGTTAACGCCCCTAGCACATGTTTGCCCCTGAAACTGAAAGAGTGAATATTGTGGCCAACTTTCATCAGCACTATTATTAACGAATTAAGCTTGATCTATAGTCTTGAGCCTCTTTCACACCGGGCCTGCGTAGAGTTGCGTTGGCGGCGTACCGAGTACGCCAAAATTACGTGCAGGACCGGCGTAGTCCCTGCGTATGATTTGCATAGGCTGACGCGTACGGTGGCGTATGGTTGCGTACCCTGTGCATAGGCACCGCGTACCTATGGCATATGCAATTGGTGTACCTCCGCGTAGGATTACGTATAACATGCGTATGGTTGCGTTCGAATACGTATAGGTCTGGCGTAAAGGGTACGTAAGTTTGCTTATGCTGAACCCACACTAAGCAAAAGTACACAACACTACGCCCTTCCTTACGTAACTCTACGGTAGTGTTGCGTAGACTTGCGTAAAACTGCGTACTTTCTGCGTGACGTGTCCAGTGCTCTTTAAACATGTTTAATTTTTTGCGTCCATCTCGCGTACCCCTTTGCGTCCCTCAGCGTATTTCCACGTAGGCTAACGGAGGCACTGCTTGGGGCAGAGTAAGCTCGGCATCGTCCGTACGCCACACTACGCAACTCTACGCAGGGCTGGTGTGAAAGCCCCTTTATTACGCGCAGGATCGGCGTAGGCTGGGGTATTGTTGCGTACCCTGTGCATAGGTACCGCGTACCTACAACATATGCAATTGGCGTACCTATGCGTAGGATTGCGTATAACAGGCGTAGGGTTGCGTACGTATACGTAGGTCTGGCGTAAAG
The DNA here is from genome assembly GCA_025618425.1 of Heliocidaris tuberculata. Classification (NCBI taxonomy): domain Eukaryota; kingdom Metazoa; phylum Echinodermata; class Echinoidea; order Camarodonta; family Echinometridae; genus Heliocidaris; species Heliocidaris tuberculata. The sequence continues at coordinate 34,011,243 of CM046835.1, read as the reverse complement.
GGTACGTAAGTTTGCTTATGCTGAACCCACAATAAGCAAAAGTACGCAACACTACGCCAGCCTCAAAGGATTTTTCGTCAGACTGGTGTATGATAGTGTACTATAGCGTAGGCATGGCGTACAGTAGCGTAGTGTTTTATACTTGCGTAAAAACTGCGTACTTTCTGCATGCAGTGGTCTACGACGAAAGTACGCGAAAAAATTAGACATGTTAATTTTGGGGTCCATCTCGCGTACCCCTTTTTGTCCCTCTGCGTATTGCCACGTAGGCCAGCATAAGCTCAGTGTAGGCGATACGCCGCACTATGCAACTCTACGCAAGCCCGGTGTGAAAGCCCCTTTAGGTCTATATAGTCATGATAGTCTACAGATCTACATAGACAGAAAAATCCGTCTGGTTTCAAAACACACATACTTTTTAAATAGACTCTGCTCTCACTGAGCAGATTCCGGAATTATTTTTTTAGAGTAATAAAATGGATGTAGAATCTACTCTAATATACGGTATGAACTATGATGAATTAAATATCATCAAATTTAAAAAAATGACGATATTCGACCTATAAAACTGTTTCCAGTCTTGAAATAAGCAACCCAGTGAGGAATTTACTGCCGTTTTAGAATTCAAATTGATGTAGAATCTACTCAGATATACGGTGAATTTATCATCAAATTCTAACTGTAGCATTAAAAAACAGAAGATAGTCAACTGCTTCCAATCTTGGAATAAGCAGCTCAGTATTTACTGCGCCGGACTCCTCCCCTCGAGTTCAGCCATGCAGCCATCCCAGCCTCAGAGAGCGGGCGCTGCCGTGACCGAACACGACAAACGACAAAGAGAAGAATTTCATGCAGATAAAATAGGACAAAGGAAGTCCATAAATACAGTTTCCAACAATTTGTTAGATCTAAAGAATGTCACTCACGTCCAAAATCAACCTTAGAATGTATTTGTAAGCTCGGGAAACCGTAGTCAACTCATGTTGAGTGCATGTGTGTACAGTACATACAAATTGCATGCATAATATGCATTGTCGCGTCGATCGCATGCATTGCATCGAAATTGCATCGCAGTTCGTGGGTGCTACTCCTATGGTGTACTTATCACAAAGTGTACTATGAAACAATGAAATACATAGGTACACATACCACGGAGCTCTATCGAGGCTGGGACATTGTGGGACAACCCCCATGCCATCGTTATTTTCTTACAGGGGTTCCCCCCGGTAAGAGCAAGTTTAGCAAGATGGCTAACGCGAGTCGTCTAACACGGTCGCACAATGCAAGTTGATACTCCTCGTGCACAACGTTGTTCGTCACTTGCCATGCTGTGCCTGTGATGGGCCGTAAGGGAGGTTGCACGGCTGACGACACCGCCGTCGTGCGAGGTATCCACACGGAAAGCAGCCGTTCCTTTGGCCTACCTGTCCTCCCAAATCCCCCAAATCACGTTTATGGACGTCGACGGCGACGACGGGGTCGGCGTGGCACGCGGACTACGGGTTACACGACCTGTGGAATTATGCCACCGATCCCGCGCCACGGCGAGGGCGGACACGGCGGGGGGAAAGAGTTTTTGCTTCCACAAAAAACGGCCTTTTACGGTTTTGAGTATTAATATATAGATGCATAATTCAACTGCATTTGTAATACTTTTGCTATGCCAAATACATGCAAACATTGTACTGTAGATAGGGGTGGGGGTGGCCTTAAATTTATGCGCATAAATCTATATACTGGTACATTGTATGATAACCACTTACACACACACATATCTCTTCTTCTAATCATTTTGAGTGGGTGCATACAGTTTACATATGTGTACGTGCAAAACCATGCAAAAAAAATCAGAAAATTGACATTGGCCTTTTGTCAAAAACTATGTCACACGTACATGTGCACACACATTGGAGGATTTCACGCTCTGTGTTGGTTTTGGTGTTTGGTGTTGGTTTTACAAGCACATATTCTTCTAAAATTGAGCTCTAAACCTGTTGTTCAGATTAAAGAGCCAATACCAATATCCGAACGAAGCGCATCAATAACTTTAACACTTGCAATGGCGTCAGCACCGTTCTCAACGAAGGAAAAATGTTTTGTTTTTAACTATTGAATTATTAGTCTAGAATACCATAAAATTACCAGAATAGTCTGGTAATTCTAAAAGCAATCCTTTTTTGATCTAGAGCGAGGTAAGAAACTTCACTGAAATGGATAGTCTTGACAGGAACAGTAAGTTTAGATTTCATTTCTCCCTGTTTTTTTTATTTTTATTGAATCTATCCAAAAAGAAAAATATGTAGGATTTTTTATTCACTCCTTCAGCCCCTTTAAAAAGCTAAAGTAGTTCCTTTACTTGTGCTCTAGATCGAACGTTAGACCAAATGTTGGCCTACATTTAATTTCAGGCTTACATTAATGAACATATTACCTCATAACACCTGTGAAAGCTTAGACTTTGAATGATGCCTAGTGACTTTATTTCTCATGACTAATCATCACCATTGCCCATAGCTAGCATCACTAACACCAGCACCAAACATAAAATGAAAGTTTTTTTCAATCACTAGGGGAATGTAGTGTAATGGTGTATGGAAATTTGTACCAACTGCCGAGCTCGGTTAAGCAGACAACATTTGACAAAAATTAAACACGGGCAACTGGAACTACATGTACATTAAAAAAATCAGCAGTCAACACCTAACACCAACTGATTTTTTTATCATTTCATAGTCGGTGTTAGATCATGATTTTGCGGCAAAATTGCGGCAAAATAAACACAAACACTAACACTAACACCAACACCGAGCGTGAAATCACCCATTGTGGTATGATTAAATGAATAGGGAATTAGGAACAAACCTCTGTTGTGCACTGCTGCCATCATACAAATTGTGAACTACATGTACATACACGTACATGTAGGGTCTACTAAATTATACGTGTGCATTACATGGTTTGGAAACACATGTATTGCATTACGTTACCATTATAATTGTTATTGGAGATTATGGTTAATATCCCTTTTCAATATGCGGGCTTTGCTGGCTCTGTCCAAATGGAAATACACCGATTGGATTGCTCAAAAGGCTGTGTGCGTAGGATTTAATATGGTCTGTCAAATGACTTTATTTGGTTCATAATGCAGCCTCGAAAATAACAGCGGGATTTGATTGTGAAAAGAATTCAAGCTATTGTGCAATAATGAAATGATTTGTAACATCTGACTATGGTTGAATAATTATAATAATAATAATAATAATAATAATACCGCTACATGTACATTGTACATGTACTTAGTTGAGTAGGCCTATGCTTTGTACAATGTATAATAATATTATTCACCACCAGCACCCATAGTTCTCCAGCAGTCTGTGTTGGACCATCATCATCATCATAATCATCACCATCTTCATCATCATCACCTTCATCACCACCATCATCACCATCATTATCAAATTAACAATTAACAATGAAAGTTTGCTTATATTTTATAATGAATGTACATGTAGTATGTCCACTTGCCAAACTTGTCAATCAAACTGATTTTCCATTAATAATAATATGTAGATGACACCCGTTTGTTGACATGATTAATCAGTGCAAACATATCAATCATCTTCTGTTGTTATACAAACAAATAAATTTAGGCCTTTAGTGATATCTTACTGTACCTCTAACATAAGTTTTCAACAGTTAATCTTGGCTTATCATTGCAGGAGAGGAAATGAAAAAAAAGAAAAGGTCAGTCTCTGTACTTTTCTGAATCAGAGACTAAACAGTTTGAAAACCTGGAACACGTGCAGAGTTCTGCACGTGGACCTACTCTGATATGCTTGCATGCCTCTCCTGCATGCTTTGTGTGTGAATCATGGTAGGGTCAAAGTCATTACCCCAAAAGAGCATTGATTTGGCAAGAGACTGTGAAGTCTAGCTGGACCTGGGGCGCAAAATCAAATCAGCCCAGACGACAGATGTTCAAAGCCATGTACTGTAGGGTTCATTATCATCCTTACTTTGTGAAAAACTGTTACATGTAACATGTGAAAATATGGAATGTATGTTATCAAAGTCTGCACTTTTATTGCTTTACAGCTTTATCAGTAAGAGCTACATGTATGTACAATAGTAGTGAATAGTGCAGAATGTCGGTGGAGGCTCAAGCATTCCACTCAGTCAATCAAATATTGACATATTAACAAATTGTGACATATTAAATTGTGTATATTAACAAATTGTGACATATTAAATTGTGTATATTAACAAATTGTGACATATTAACAAATTGTGACATATTAACAAATTAAATCAAAATATATTGAATTAACAATTGGCATGTTGTATATACATTTACATTTACAGGCCTGTACATGTGTATATGTGACTTCCTACAGTGTTAAACCTATGTATACATGTATAATATTGAATACTTAGGAGTGCTAAAAAAAGAAAGTACCATAGCGCTTACAAAATTACTGATTTAAAAAGAAAAGACAACAGCAACAGCAACAGCAAAAAGAGAGACTTTAAAAAGTAAGAGATTACATTAGAACATACTGTGTAATATTACTGAGGAAAGAGATATGTTTTTACGGATCTTTTGAAAGTGGCAAGACAGGTTATTTCTCTGATGCATTGCAGAGTGGAATAAGTATGTAACTTACATATACATGTATACATGTACATGTAGGTCTACATGAATTAAAGAGAAGGAGAGAGAGAGGGAGAGAGAGAGAGAGAGAAGGGGAGGGAGGTATGAGTAAGTGAATGGGGGTGGGGGTTGCCAGACCGTCATGTGAAATAATGTACAGTGGTTTGTGGCTCTGTTGCTACAAATACCTCTCACAGAAAGATATGTACTGGGGCCCCATAATACAAAGGTTTGCGATTAATCAATTGCACATTTGAAACAGCGATTCTGATGGTTGATAGTCACCTTTTTTATTTGAACAATATACATGTACATGTATGCAACGATGGTTTTGATTGCTGTTTTGCAATTGATTGCAAACTTAATATGGGGCCCTTGTGTGTCAGAGCAGGGAGGTGAAAGTGAGCCACCTCCCCGGTCAGAGCTAACAAAATACATAAGATTTCACTGGGCCATGTAGTTTATCCATATATGTACATGTACAATTTGCCTCACGAGACTTAAAGGAGAATGAAACCCTGGGGAAATATACATTTTAATGAAAAGAGAGGATAGAGATAAGTAATTTTAAAAAAGTTCCATCTAAATCGGTTACGAAATGAAAAAGTTATGAAAGTTTGAAAAGTCTCAATTTACTTTCTATGGCGATCCTCAAATTGGCAGCGTTGCTTCAAAATGGCAGGTTTAGTAGTACAACTCGCAATATGTTTTGTACACAAAATTTCATATTTTCTCCATTATTTCTAAAGATGCTGCTTGTCTTTTTGTAAACTTAACATATGTTGTGTCAAATACATTTTCCCACAATATATCTTGAGCTAAGAAGGAGACAAGCTGCACCTTGAGAGATCATGGAGAAAATATGAAATTTTGTGTACAAAACATATGGAGAGTTGTACTACTAAACCTGTCACTTTGAAGCAACATTGCCAATTTGAGGATAACCATAGAAAGTAAATTGAGACCTTTTAAACTTTCATAACTTTTTCATTTCGTAACCGATTTTGAGGGAACTTTTTAAAAATTGCTTCTCTCCATCCTCTCTTTTCATTACATGTGATTTTTCCCCAGGGTTTCATTCTCCTTTAACCCTTTCAAGACAATTGACCACATTTTGTGGTTTGGCTCAATAACTTTTGATTCAGAGCTCTAAAAAATATAGCAGATGCATAAGTAGAAGGAGCAAAATTTTCTGCACACACTGTGTCCATTTTTGTTGCAGGACAATACTGTGTTTGATGCCAGGAATTTTAAAAATGAGAATAAGCTCTGAAATCCTTAAATTGGCAACACATTGAGATGTTCCAAATCATTGTTTTTTCATCAAAATTGGCAATTTTTTAAATGTTTCGACATAATATTAACCATGTATATTGTTTTAGAAGATATTACACCTTATTAAAACCATGAAGCACTAAAGGAAAATTTCTATTGTTGCCAATTTGAAGAACAAAATGTGATCAATTTAGCCTCTTAAATAATTCCTGTCCTGAAAGGACAGGAATTATTTAAGGGCTAAATCAATTTAGCCCTTAAATCAAGGGCTAAATCAATTTAGCCCTTAAATAATTCCTGTCCTTTCAGGACAGGAATTATTTAAGAGGCTAAATTGATCACATTTTGTTCTTCAAATTGGCAACAATAATATTTTTCTTTTCATGCTACGCGGTTCTAATAAATTGTAATGTATTTGAAAACAATATACATGGTTACCAATATTTTTGAAAAGTTGAAAAAATTGCCAATTTTGTTAAAAAACAATGATTTTAAACCTCACAATGTATTGCCGACTTAAGGATTTTAAAGCTTGTTGTCCTTTTTTAAATTCCTGACATCAAACACAGTATTGTCCTGCAACAAAAATGGACACAGTGTGTGCAGAAAATTTTGCTCCTTCTACTTACGCAAATTATATATGTAGTTAGAGGACTGCACACAATTCACTGGCATATGAGCTGATTTTACAATTTTTCACAAAGTTAATCAATCACTTTAACGAAAAATCCGCAGACTGTCACATTTGAAGGCTGGGCGGCCCTAAACACGAATTACAGCGAAGACATGTTCACTTAAAAGAATCCAAAATGAAAACTGAATCTTACACAATTTATGATTCAAAACCACATGTGTAACAAATCCCACGTGTTTTGCACGGAGAGATAGACCTGACCAATCAAAGATTGGAAAGACGTCCCTCCAAGAAGATCCCCAACCAATAATATACCAGTTTCGTTCACAAACCACGCCCAATGCGTGACCTAATGGGCCCAAAATGGGCGGAGCTTAAGGCCCCGGAAAAATGTTGGTTTGGTATGTAAATTTCTATATGTCATGAATTCTTGATTGTACCAATTTTCGTAAACAATTATTGTAGTGCAAATTACTTTGCCCGGCAAGACCCGTCGCTAAACACATGGCTGCCTAGCCACTTATTCGAAGTTTACATATGAATCAAAATTCTTTCACATTTAGTTACAAATAATGGCTGAGCAATCGTCGACTCAAATATCCCCGGGGGGTTGCCTGTAATAGCGCCCCCTTTAAATTATTTGATTATTAATAGATAAGCATAGACTCGTTTTCCAGCATTTTCCTCAATTCAAATATTTTACAAAAAATTGCGGTTTGCTACAGTACACTGTACATGTTCATGAATACATTATGGCTAGGAATTATAAGTAAAAATTGTAAGATATCCTCTCGGTTTCAGTACATCATCTTTTATTCAGCCACACTGGCATCAGTGGCATTAAAACGATGTAACACCTAGTCAGTATGCAATCATATAATTAATTACTTATATTTCGCAATCACTTGCAAGTTCATTGCAGTATATAGAACCTGGTGATTGCATAAGTTAGATCTTGTATGATCTGGTTGTTTATCTGATCAAATTTTTTTAGTAAATTGGCCTCAAGTTTGAACAGTTTTCTTCATATTTCCTTTCTCATACCTTGATTCAGTTTGTGAGTCTTTGCCAAAGAAAGGCATTTGGACTCTGTCTCTATTCAGCATTTTCTCTTGGTTGAACATCTACATGTATGTGATTGTGTAAGGCCTTTATCTTGTAAATGCACATGTAACAACCAGTTAATATGTGATCAGAAATACTTTGTCAAATTTTGTCAAATGGAGCTCAGATGGATTTTTTTTTGTTGTATGTGATGGTTTATTTAAAAAAAAACGAGACTTGCTGCTAAAAAGCTGATAATGTTTGTTTTTACAGTTTGAGCAAAATCAATCACATCATAATGAAACATCAAGAAACAAAAGTAACAGTAAATAGTATCATCGAAGCAGCAAAAATTATAGGGAAACATATTCACACATTTAAAGGATGAAATTTGAATTACGAATTACATTGTTTTTTTCAGTCCTTAAAAAGTTTCCTTAGCTGATATTCTCAAAATACATCGCAATAGAGACCATACATTTGACCTTCCGATACCTTTCTAATACAATCGATATAGTATTTGTAACCTTTGTAAAAGAAGGGTATTTGAACTCTGTCTGTATTTGAACGAGATGCCATACACGTACACCACTTAGTAGAGAAAGCCAACAGGCCTAGACAAAAGTGTAGGAGAGTATTGACTCAGGGACGAAAAGCTTGAGAAGGTAACGTGGAAAGAGCTTGCATTATCAAAAAAGTCAACAATATTGACATCATCATCATGAGAGATAATTTTGAAATATCTAGAGTTGCAGTGGATCTCAAGCAATTATGCAGCAAATAATCATGAAGTCAGACCATTGTATTCAAAGTCCAGGGTAGTGTGTCCACTTATTAATAGTGACGTACTGTGCATATGTAGGTCACTTATTGGCCAGTGTAATGGATTTGGTGAAAATGTGTTTTTCCCTAACTAGCTACATGCAGTTACTGCAATGCCAGATGAATTTTTTTTTTTCATTTTCTCTTGTTTTTCTTTTATCTGTTTTAAGTCTTTACTTTACTTGTATGTGTTTTACCATTTTTCTCTAAATCTTTATCTATTTTTTAAATGGGCTATTAAATCCTGTGTTCATGTTTTTTGCATGTAAAGCCCATACTCTAAAAAGAATCTCTTAATAGTCACAATTGGCTCAAATTAGAGAAAGTTTCTTTCTGCAAAAACAGCCATCTATACAAATTCACAAAAGTTTCAGGTTGCAGTAGTTTCTGGTTAGACTGTAAATCGCACAAAAACTGCATGCACATTGTAACACTCAGTTTTATGCATAACTTAAACAATTTTTTTTTGGTCCTTTTGCTTATCTTCTACCATGCAGAGTCTCCCCTGAGTGCGATGAACGCGCTGTCCAAGTTCACCCAGCTGCTCCACCCTCGCTCCATGTCCCAGGAGGGTGAGATCGGGGGACCTCCTGGCAGCCCCCGCCTGGGCTCCTCCCGCTCCAAGCTCACCCAGCTGTTCCACTACCGCTCCATGTCCAACGAGAGCGACGTCACCTCTCCACCAACCAGCCCGGGCCTCGAAGCATCCCATTCCAATCTCTCTCCAGTGGTGCATCGCCGAGAAGAGGAGTTTGGGGTGTCGGCCAGCGGCCAGACCCAGAGCCTGGAGGCGTCCCACCACACCTCCTCTATCACCTCCATGACGTAAGCGAACAGCGCCCTCAGCATACACAACCGCAACCCTGCCGTGCCATCCAGCGTGATCCATACCCACAGAGCTTTTTTCTTCTGAAGATAAAAAAATCTGTGTATTTTTGCAATATCAAATATGCTAAAAGAGATTATCTTAGAAATATACCATTTTGTGCACAGCGTGGTGCTTTATTATATGATAGAGTGATTGAATACAGTATCATCTTCAGGCATGTATTGCTTGGTAACTTTGTTTGCTGTAATCCTATTGTGTGTTTTCTATGTAAATCTTTATATTTTTGGAGGATATGATGTTGGTTTTAAACATGTCTGTTGTGTCAGGTTGAGCCGCACCCAACACCCGTGCTGTGGCTGTGCTACTCGGGAATTGGCTGAAAGCCTGCTAGTAAGCAGCCCCTCTGCTTTCCAGGGGGGCAGATAAAAAGATAAAAAGAAAAATGCTGCTGTTGAACGTAAGGAATTCAGTCTGTATTTTGGGCGGAGGGAAAGTTTTCACCACTTGTAAGGTACAAGACCCATATTTGTCAAGTTTATCATTCTTTTACATATTCCAGTGTACATTTATCATTCATTTTTCTAAAGGAATATTATGTGTTTTTTAAAATCATGAATAAAAGATGATTGTAGTCAACATACAAGCGCATGGTAAGTGAACATGTATAGCTGTGGAATTTGTTTTTGTTCACTTAGTCAAAACAAATTTTTTCATCATGAGGAAATATTAATAAGATTAGTGAAAAGTATAATAACAGAATCCAAAGTTCATTTAGATGTTTAGGTATCGTATCCAAAGATTTAACACACTGCATTCCACATACTTGTAGCTTTTGAATGAACTTTGGAGTTCCGTTTGTAAAAGAGACCAATTTTTGACATTAGTCAGGTTCACACGGAGGGAGCTAAACTTTAAGTTTTGCTTGTAGTTTCAGACCGTATGAACGGACTCGTAGTTTCGAAACTTTAACCTTACTTGTAGTTCCAGAACTACAAGCAAGCTTGTAGTTAACTACAAGCAAGCTTGTAGTTAACACCGCGGGGAGTTCTCCTCATACTAGTCATGGACCGTGTGGACAGAATAAACTGAGTTGAGCAAACTCATTAACGGTTACCTCTCTGTTCATGTTAAACTGTGATCGCTCAACTTGTAATCTCAGAACGAGCGTCGTTGTTTCGGGCCTGTGTGAACCTTCGCCGTTGTTAGCGAGTCGTTTACTCAAAAGTTTCGGAACCACAAGTCCCTATGAACGTAGCTAATCTTTCATAGAAGAGTTTTCAGTTTGGAATGCAGAATAGATTTGTAGGCACACAATCATGGGTGAATAAAAGTCACTGTCATAAATGCACAACTATATGAAGATGTTCCTTTGAGTTATTAACGCATGAAAGTGTACTGTGATAAAGGTATCACAGAGATTGTGAAGTGTTGTCCACGGTGCCCCTTTTGAAATGTCCAGACAACCTGTTCCGCAAATGTTCACTCATGCAGCCTTTGGATAGACAAGACCTAAAGTACAGAAACTGGTTGCTGGAAGAACAATGTTTACGTCGCAAAAATCACTTTATTTGCTCACTTGGGGTGCTTTTTTTAAATTTTCTGCTTGACAAATGAGAGATTTCCTCAGGGGGCAAGGGGTACTTTTTATATTTCTTTTAAAGAGTTAAATTGCTCCCAGCTCTTTGTTCTTGCTTGTCTCATCAACAGGAAAAGCTAGAATGCATTCACCAGGCACAGTGAAATTTATTTTCCACGTTTTGTGCCCGCATCTCTCTTTAACCCTTTCAGGACAGGCATTATTTAAGGGCTTTAAATTGATCACATTTTTTTCTTCAAATTGGCAAAAGTGATATTTTTCTTTTAGTGCTACATTGTTCTAATAAGGTATAATGTCTTTGAAAAAAAATATATATGATTAGGAATTTGGTCAAAAAGTTGAAAAAATTGCCAATTTTGACAAAAAAACAATGACTTTGAACCTCTCAATGTGTTGCCAATTTAAGGAATTCAGAGCTAATTCCCCGTTTTCAAAATTCCTGGCATCAAAGGCAATATGGTCATGCACCAAAAATGGACATACATGTAGTGTATGCAGAAATTTTTGCGCTTTCTTCTCATGCATCTGGTATATTTTTTCAGAGCTCTGAATCGAAAGATATCGAGCCAAACGACAAAATGTGGTCAATTGTCTCGAAAGGGTTATTACCCATTGCATGTAGGGACTGGGTGGTTTCTGTATTAAGACTTCAGGAAATGAGAGTATTCAGTATTCAGGGGTTAAAAGGCAGTATTTTGTGATGATTAGAACTTTGGACATAAAATCAAACCTGAAAAAAATCTAGAGACAGTATTTTTGAAATCACAGAGTCTAGTATTGTGTACAAAAAATGTGTAGAAAATACACTTGAAGATGAATGTGGATAGAATTTATTTTTTATATAGAGTCCTGAATTAGATGGTTTGAAGTTGAATCGTAGAATGAGTCTATTTTTGGTAGTTGTGTGAACAGTGGCAGCCAACAAGCAAAAGGCAAATTAATCACTATCTGAGTGTTATAATCATAAATGTACATGCGAATAGAGACGTAATGTTTGTATTGCAGTTCAGACAAGACATGATTAAATTCAGGTGAAAAATGGCAGACATGTAATCAGTTGTAAACAAGTTTAAATCATTTTTTTTTTTTCATTCTTTATATTGACCTCATGTATGGCACATTACATGCTTAACTTTGGAAGCAAATTATGGAAGCTATATTATTTTATTGATATTGAATCAATATATGATGAATGTGGAGCAAGTCTAAGGTATTTAGTTTTACACGCTACTGACTGAATCAATGAGTTTAATCTATCTCATGATTATAGCAAATTGAAATCCTCAAAGTACTGGAAACGATGTTATCTTTTATGTTAAGGAAAACAATGGTTACTGTCATAACAAACTGAAATTGAGTGGAATAAACACTAATCATTGGTGCTTGCGCATATGTCTCTTTTATCTTCGTGTGAACGCATCCAGCTTTGCGCAGAAATTAACCATCGACATGTCCTAATTTTGACTTATGACAATTAACACACTACCATAAAAGATTACATCGTTTTCAGAATACCAAACTTATGCTCAGTATTTCATTTGACTTAAGTGTGGGACACAACATGATTAGATACCTTACATGTACTTAGTAACACATGTTAAATAAAACCATCATGATAAATTGTAAATTAGCTTGCAAGGAAAATTTGAGATTAAGAGATTAAGATTAAGAGATTAAGAGTACAGGTAAGCAAATAGAATGATTTGAAATAAGAGAAATTCCATCCTGGGCAATCGGTATACATATTTAATCAAATTGTAAAGAGTTATTCAATTTCACTGAGGTTATGGGTTACACTAAAGATATGATTATTCTGTAGCATTGTAAATAATGAATAAACATACATGTATGTAGCATCTTTTTGAAATGGGGAAAGAAATGGCTTTGCCCATTGGCTATTGTCACACGACTATATACAGTTAACTTTGCATAAGTCGAATCTGTTGGGACCGCAGAAAATAGTTCGACTTAGGCAAAATTCGACTTAGGAGATGTAAGGAACACATGTTTTGCACAGTTTGGTCTAAAAAATTGATTCGACTTCAGGGAAAGTTCGACTTCAACTTATGCAAGGTTAACTGTATCTGAAATTCTGAATTAGTTGGCAATTGGCTTAGTGCAGGATAAGTTTACTTTAATACCAGTTTTACCAACCATTCTACCTACTGCTAATGCCTGCAAGAAACTGGAGTACTCATTTGTGCAGTATTATATTTTATGGATTAAGGGTATTTAAAGGCATTTAACCTTGCTGGAATCTTATTTTTCATAGGAAAACTAGTTTCCAACTTTCAGCCGTCATTAGCCCATCTTACTTATTGGAAATGTGTTCAATGATGGCAAAGAAGCACATTTTTCTGAAATATCTGTTCCCTATTTACAAACTGAATACTATACTTTTACTAGAACTACATTCGAGGTGATGGGTATTAATCTGTTATAGTTTGATCAAATTTGCACATATTAGATACTCTTCCTCTGTATAGGAGTGAAATATATAATTTCAACATCAAACGATGTATGAATCCAGTATTTTCAGCTGAGGGTTATGAAGTGACTAATTTGCCACTGGTTATTTCTCGAGGTGGTCATTCTTAAAGAGAAATATTCTTTTTTTTTCTTTTGAGATGGTTTTGAATTGCATGGACATGTGGTCATGCATGCTTTTTTCCCAGTCCCTTTTGCATTTTGCAAGTTGAGTTCCATCATGTTGTTTGATGGTAGAAATGAAGGTTTTCTTTTTTTTTTAATCCAACATTTGTTTTGTACAATTTCAAGCTTTAATCATTCTCTGTATGTGTTTTCTTTTTGTCTTTTACCGTTTTCCTGCCAAAGAGATGAAAATAAAAAGTTTTTAATGCTGAGGAATCAAAATCTGGAAAAGATACAAACTTCTTGTGACGAGTTGCCTTATTGAAGAGTGTATAGCTCGATGTTGTCTTTGGTATGTAAATAAGTACACATTTCTCTCTCGGGGAAATAATAACCTGCACCAAGAACCTGCCTACTATGAAAAAAAAAAAACACAAAAAACCCACTTCTCTCTCTCCCCTCACCTTTTTATCCCTTTATATTCATCTTTCTCTCTCATTTTTTTCTATATACACTTTGTTAAAATTATTAAAATATCTTGGTCAAATGAAATATATCTCATCATAGCAGCATACTGTTAGATATTGGTTTTAATAAGACTTGAATATAAGATATTATAAGGAGCAATGATTTTCACTTCAGTTTACCTGAAGTAAGATATATTTCTGTATACAGAGATATGTAATAGGCATTTTGTTTAATGTAAATAATAACCAAAGAAATAATAAAACCGCACATAATCGTACAATTTCTTTTGAGAATCGGAACCGATTATCTTGCTCCATCTTGGTACAATACACCGCCCATATCTTTCCATAAGAGCTTATTTCTTTCTTCACAAAATTATAATGGGAAATTAGAGGAGAGTGAGACATTTCATGCAAATGATTTTAGTAAGGCTACAGAAGCAGAAATAAAATAATTAAAAAATTGTATAAATTAAATCTCAGCTTACTCGAAAAACAAAAAAAATGAGTTTTGTTGACTTGAAACAGTATACTGGCCATATCTTGCTCAATGAAGATAAAAAGCAATCACCTAAGTATCGGACAATAAGAAGAGAAGAAGTCATGAAGATTATCAAATGTGACATTTTAATCGGAATTTAAAATGATCCTTTGACTCGATAGTATGAGTGATGTCACTAATGACTACTCTACATCTGGGCCCCGTTCCATAAAACTTACCATTAAAGTAACTTTGCCATCAATGGTAACTCCCATGGAAACCTTGATTTTGATTGGCTGTTGAGTGATGTTACCATGGTAGTTACCATTGGTAGCAGAGTTACCATTAATGGTAAGTTTTATGCAACGGGGCCCTGTACTGTACACATAATGCGGTTAATATCCTCATTTCTCCATAGAAACGTTAAGTTCAGCAATAAACATATTCTTATAACTCCTATCAAAGTTAAAATTTGGTTCATTTTGTGAACAAAACAAATGGAAAGTTGTTTCATTTCCATCTTAATAATAAGACACATGCATACTTGCTTTATCCCCGAATACAGTAATCATTGTCACAAGAAAGACTTCACCGTTCGGCTGTTTTCTCGGAAGAATTGTAATTCTCAAACCTGTTCCCAAAATATATCATTGCAATCATGTTCTTATACTGCCTCCTTCATGAACTAAATATACTATGTCATCAAAACTATGATTTCAGATATTTAAAGAAATTTTCCATAGAAAACAAGCGGAGAGGCAATTGCAAAGGATGTCATAGGGTTGCCAATTTGTGTAGGGATCTTCAAACCTGCACAATTTCTGCAATCCTGGGCCCGCGTTTCATAAAACTTGTTATCAATAACAAGTTATGATAGTTGTTTGAAGCTACTGAAATCCTTGCATCTGATTGGCTGTGAGCAAATTTGTCACAGAAATGTGGCAGTTGTTCTTGATAACAAGTTTTATGAAACAGGGCCCTGTTCTGTGATCTCTCTGACTTCAGGTTGGTGGATTTCCAAAATATGAAGGGGGGGGGGGGGGGGGGGGGGGAGAGAACAAATAGGCTGATAATACAGTGGAACCTCGTTATAACAAACTCCTTGGGACCGAGGAAATCACCTCTTTAAATCAAAACCTTGTTATATTAGGGAAAAAAACAATAGAATACAATGAAGTGGGCTCCACTGTATGACTAAATAAATCTGCTGAATAAGCCTACGGATAACTCTATCCACATCACTCCATTCCTGCTGCTTCATCCCCTCCTTCGTCGGCACCCTCATCGCCTCCGATGTGAAAGTCTTCCAGCATCTCCTGAAGACTGATTCTTGGAGCAGCCTCGTCATCGCTGCTCTCCACTGCAATGTTCTTGCTTCGATCTGCAACAACAAGGTGCAAGACATAAATTTTAATCACTGGAAGAATGTTTTTTAGGTACTAGAAGACATGTCATAAGTGAAATTTGCTGGTTTCTCTGTTTTCTACCTCTATTTGGCAAAAATACATTAACAAAACTTGCCATTTGGTAATAAATTCATACATATGAATGAATGAAAATGCCTGAAGAAAGTTACTCTCCATAAATTCATTAAATTCCAGAATTGAAAAAGATTTTCTTGGTTACATTTGAAAAAAAAAAAATCATATTTGAACAACTGTGCTCAGACAATATATACATTTCTAAAAAAATATCTCAACCTGAAATTATTTTTCTGCTAGCAACATCCTACTGTACAAAATACAAAACCTTGTAAACATAATAGAAAGCCTTGTTTATGTATTTATGCTAGACAAAAAGCACCTAACATTTTGCCCATTCTAATTTCTTCTACACCAACCAACTTGTAATTCTCCTTGGCAGGCACTTCTCTCATTCTTATTTCACTCTTTCCCAAACCATCCTTGTTGCCAATTTCCTTACCAAGGTAAATATTAACATTCTTCCTGTAATCATCGTCCTCCTCCAAGTCCTCTAGGAAACCCATGTAGTCCCTCTCGGCCGCGTCTTCATGCAACGCCACCTCCTTCGTCATCGTCTTTAGCTTCCAGTTACGCCTGCGATGTCGACGACTTCGGTCACCAAAGTGCTTCTTGACCAAGACAACATCAGGCAGAGTCTCTGCTTTCATCTGCGTAATGCAAAAAAAAAAAAGTAAAATCCAATTTTCATGGAGTTCAAAGTCTAGTGGTTGGAGGGAAGAAAAAGTGCATTTGGATGGATGTTGAATTAGCTCACTAAATCATTTTAGATGCCAAGACAATGTCAAACAAGTTATTTTGCAGTCAAATTTGTAATTCAATTGAAGTATAAACCAGTTTTTAAAAAACCCCTGGAAACTATAGAAATATGAACTTCTATCATACCAGCGGTCAGTACTTCTTCATCTAATATTCAGGGTATTGTGCCCGGTATAAAGTTATATTGGTGATAATATAAAGTGGACAATATCAACAGGCTCATCAATTTGGGTAAAATGAGACTAAATTGCCCTCAACATAACCATATGACCCCAACAGGGATATAATGACAATACTCTGAATGTATCATCCCTCAAAGCCAGTCAGTACGACATGAATAACTCACAGATTTTACAAACTTGGCGTCTCACGGACCCAACAAGGTATGAACACATTCATTCCAAAATGGTATCCCAATATTAAGCACTGATAGATCATTTAAAGGAATGCCACTATTTAATCGAAACAAAATGAAGAAGTAAAGAATGCCCCCTTACCTGTTCTAGATACTTGTTGTTGATGTTAGAGTTAACCAGATCCAGACCCATGACAGTGTCTCCAGCAGAGAGCAGGTGACCAAGATGGCTCCGGCAGTGATACTGGGTATCAACCACTCCCATGTCTGCCGTCCGCATCAACCAGACATCGGCTAGGAGATGCTAGAGAGAGGGGAGCAAATGGAGGGACGGTAAGTGTCTGCATGACATTGTTATGAAACTCATACTCCATAAGCAAATTCTAATATGTTAGGCAAACGATCCTTGTAATCATTTTGTTTAAAATAATTCATCACCAGTTACCCAAAAATTGTCCATTATCAAAGCTATGAAAAGAAAAACTTTGGTATACATGTCTCCTCAGTAGAACTACTTCAAACACAACAATTATTCCTACCATAATCATTAACCTACCCTTTTGAACAATATGAAAAACGAACATCACCATGGTTATAATCATCGTCACAGCAAAAAGCACTGCCATAACAAAACAACATCCCCACCATCATTATCCCATTATTATAACAAATCACCATCCTTGATTTTACTCCTCATTTCAAATACTTGACATACGTGTCTGCTATAGATCTTCTAAATCTGAAAGATAGCATCACCAACACTACCACAACCACTGCCACCACCTTAACATCAATGACATCTATCACCATCATCATTTTTTTTTTTATAACCATCACTATCATCATGACACCTACTACCTTTTTGATTTTGCAGCTCCTTTCACATGTTCGACCTTTCCTATCTGATATCCTTTCTACTTTAAGGACAGCATATTCAGTCCACCACAATGCACAATCACCACTTTACATGGACGACATCCATTCTCATCCTCATCCTCATCATCATCCTCATCCTAATCCTCATCATCATTCTCATCATCATCATCATCATCCTCCTCCTCCTCATCATCATTCTCAACATCATCATCATCATCATTCTCAACATCATCATCATCCTCATCATCATCATTCTCATCATCATCTTTCTCCTCATCATCATCATTCTCATCATCACCCTCCTCCTCCTCCTCATCATCATTCTCATCATCATCATTCTCATCATCATCCTTCTCCTCATCATCATCATTCTCATCATCATCCTCATCCTCATCATCATTCTCATCTTCATCATCCTCGTCCTCATCATCGTCATCCTCATCATCCTCCTCAACAACATCCTCATCATCATCCTCATCATCACCATCATCACCGTCACAACCACCACCACCATCACCACCACCACTACGATCACTTTTCTCCCCCATACCATTACCACCACCACCACGACGACCATGAGCTATAACACCATCACCACAACCACCAACACTACCACCATCATACCTACCTTCTTAGACTTTGCTCCCCCTCCTTTCACATGCTTCACATCCCCATCTGCTATCCTCTCAATTTGAAGAACAGTATACTCAGTCAGTTGGTGAGGGTCACACAACGAGCTGAACGGACTGCGCCAAAACGTTGTTGCACTCAGCTCCGCAACTATAATAATGCATACAAAAGGAAAAAAGTTACTAACTTGACAACACTCATATCTGAGCTGATACAATATCATTAAATACCACAATCAGCTTTCTCTTTTCCCAAACAAGGCCTTTGGTGAGCGAAGCTCAGTTACATACTAGTGGGAATCCAAGATCTGATGAAGCATATCAAAACGACACAAGTATGTTGGAAAATATTCATTTATATCTCTTATATATCAGGGTAAGTGAAGGAGTGAAAAATACTTTTAGTTCAAAGCAGCTCTTTTTTAATTTACTCTAGTGAAGTTAGAGATTATCTTGCAACAATGCTGCACAATTTTTTTTGTTTTTTGTTTTTTTACCAGAGCTCATTTTTGTTTTCCAAATTGCTTTAAAAGCTTTCAAGCTCCTGTGTATTTTTTTCACTTGCAAGTAAAATGGCGTTAAGGCAAGTACCACCGACACAGTTGCCCAGTAGGGCAGATTATTTCAGATAATATTCTAATTGCACTACTCTACACAGCTTGAATTACCAATAGCATCACAATTCCCATATATTAGCTCTGCTAATGGTTGCAAATTTCCCAAGTGTTTCAGATCTGCAAAAGTTTCAAGCCACGATATAACTGAATGACGACTCCCACAACGCTGAAATTTTGCGATTCACAAAAGTTTCTTGTTGGGAAAGTTGCTGTCATTTACAATCCGTAAAAGTGTCATGTCACAAAGGTTCTGGTTTGAAAGTATTTCATACGCCTCCCATATTTCTCATCACCTCTTACTTACCTTGCAGTGTATTAGGATCAATCAGCTGGATTGTGCTACACACTCTGTTACACACACAGATCTGTCCAATGTTTCCTAAAGAGGCAGCCAGCTTCTTCGGAAGACAAACGACATTATCCTGAAACAAACAATGACAACATAGAGGTAATTATATTCCACTGATCTTCAGCTGTTAGTTGCAATTGTTTTCATACAGTTTGCATTCTTAGCACTTTTTATTGCTATTCTCTGACAAATTTTAATGATACGCGGTAGTATGAAGCCATTGTTCTTCGTATGGTGCCATTTCCAAAGATTTCAAAATTTTCGTAGAGTCGGTTATGTGTGACAATCTGAGGTAGACAAAGCAGTGGTCAAGAAATCTGAAAGTACAAGATCTGATGTGGGCACTTGAGACCTCGGATAAGCCATAGAGTAGAAATCACCTAGTCCTCCCAAAAGGATTTCATGTTGCAGGTCTGAAGGGAGCTTACACACAACTACACATTTGCACCGTTTAGCTCGGTTCTACGAATGTCTTACCTTACAGATGGGTACTATCTCCACGGAGAATGTGTATTTGTAATTGTAGGTGTTGTTATGGATGTCATGCGAAATCAGCTGCTGGGACTGCTTGTACCTGTAAAAAACGAAATAGTTCAGAAACAGATGAATAAAACAACACTTCTACATATGCACTGTACATTTCTCTATCTAATAACAAGTAAACAAAATATCCTCCCTATATGATAAGTAACTTTTAAATGAATACGCATTACATACACTCATCAAAATAACAAATAATCAAGCACAGGTTACCTTCCATTAAATTTCCCATTACATATACAATACGAAAGATTGAGCATCCCAGTGGTCAAAAAGGAATATTATAGTATCACCCTAACAAGCAATAAATGCCTACATTTCATATTTGAGAGAAATGTGCCTCAGTGTTTGACTTCCGCAAAAAAATTTGGCGGTGTCATAAGCCCTCCCCCCCCCCCCCCCCCTCCAATGAAACTGTATCTTTGATTCGCTTGAATATTTGATTTAAGTTTCATCACCCAAGGAAATGAGTAAATGAGTAAACTAGTTAGTAGCACACTGCAGAGAGAGAGAGGAGAAGAAGGAAGGGAGGGAGGGAGGGAGAGAGAAAGAAAAAGAGAGACAGAGAGAGGGAAAGAGGGAGAGAGGAGAGACAGAGAGCAGAAGGGAAGAGACAGAGACAGAGAGAGAGAGAGAGACAGGGGAGAGTTAGAAGAGAGAGGGAGAAAGAGAGACAAAGTGAGATAGAGAAAGAGAGCGAGAGAGACAGACAGACAGAGTGGGAAACAAAACTCTTATGAGACTTACTTGCATGGGACAACAGACAAGAGAAAGTCCACCATCTTCCTGGCCCCATTGGCCTGGTCCTTTGAGGCGTAGTAGAAATCAATTCCTTCATCGTGCTGTTTGACGTTCAGACAGTTCACATGGAGATTGTGCTTCAGGATCAACTGCTCCAGGTAGAAGAATGTCTTCTTGTGGGTTGTCTGAAAATAGTCGGACATTTTGTCAAGGTGATGATGGTTGGTGAAGATGCACTGTGCGTTACACATTTTTGGCTTCTTGCCATTCTTTTCATTCATATATAGCAATCATATGAACAGATTTCTTCAAAACAGACTATGCTAGGTTTTTTCTGAAGAATTGGTGTATTCTTTCATTGTGGCATACTGCTATTCATTTGGTATTAATTTGAATGGGAAAAAATACCAGTAAAGAGAAACATCATATGAGCAGATGAACAGTATCTCTCACAATTATCTCCTCACAAATTCATTAATTACAACCTCAAATTTACTTAATGTTCACACGGATACCAGTTGGTTTTAAAATTTGGGACTGAAGAGTCACCCAGATAGTTTAAAGCCCTGTACATGCTGTAGCCTGCAAAGAAATAACAAGTCTTAACTTGTTGTGTGAAATAAAGAAATGAGAAAACTTAGAAAACTTAGAAAGTAGCCTGAAAATTGGCATCCCAGAAATTAAGAAAGCTCACCTTTTGTCTGACCTGTACCACGGCTCTCCAGAAGTCTTTGGCTTCCACGCGATGGCAGTCGTTGCACATCTGACCCTGGACGACATACTCTACTATGAACACCTGCTGCAAGATAGCCCCACTCTGGACTTCCTTCTGTATGGTCAGCTTGACCTTTAACCTCTTGGAGTGGGGCTCGGTCCACACGAAGCCTGCATCGATTAGCCTCACCTTCCGGATCACAAAAAATAACAAAAGGTGAATTGAACTGTGTGATATGAGGATATCCTGAAGCTAAGGATTTTTTATTATGAATAGTCAAGAAATCAACTGTAAAAGCCGGTCTTTGACTTATTGTACTTCGTTTTATCATTAGTATTACTAGTGCTCATTATTACCAGGCTGTAGGCAGAAAATAAGTGCATAGAGACGTGTCAAGAGATATGTGCTATACATGAACAGAATACTTCATTATTTCAAACACTTATCTGATGAATATCTTATAACCAACAGAACACATAAATATTTACAACTCAT
This sequence comes from Heliocidaris tuberculata, assembly GCA_025618425.1. Taxonomy (NCBI): domain Eukaryota; kingdom Metazoa; phylum Echinodermata; class Echinoidea; order Camarodonta; family Echinometridae; genus Heliocidaris; species Heliocidaris tuberculata. The sequence goes on along the minus strand of CM046835.1, from coordinate 33,989,294 downwards.
ACAACATTCAGCAAAAACAAACAAAGTCGATTATTTTCAGTCCTAGGGTACAATGTTGCCAAAAACTTGTGAAAGGAGAATGGCGATTGGTTATTGGTAATCTTAAGAAAGGTGCAATTGTTTGAGTGCAGGTCCTATGCTGCTTAATCACAAAGCACAGACTCTGATTTTGATGCACAAAGTTTGTGTCTCCAGTCAAGTTAACCAATTTCATATTGTGCTGTAAAAAAGAGAAACTGTCAAGTGCATGAAACTTTCAAAAAAACACCAATTCTTATGTGCTATATAATCAACCTTTCCCAATTGCTTTGAGACAGTTTCTCTCACAATTCAATCTCATGACCAGAACTCAACTTTATCTTTAACAATTTGCAAAAGTTTATGTCATGAAACTTTCTTGTTATACAGTAGTCTATAGCCTGGATAGTGTAGAACATGTGTTAACCCGTTGACTACTGCATTCTCATATTCCCATAGGGTTAATACAGAGATTACCCAGTTCCCGTATGCAATGTGTTAACAACTGACAAGCATTTAGACTTGGAAACTAGGCCACATGGATGCCAAAGAGCCACAAGGTTTGCTATCACACTCCTGCTTACCTTGGAGAGTCCTTTGAGTTTCTTGAGACAGAGCGCAAGCAACTCTCTGGATTCTAGCGCACATGGAACCCACTGAGCTGGAGGCTGTAAATACCTGCAAGATAAGCACACATTCATCAAAACATTTTGCTTCTTCAGCAAAGGGGTGGCAAAGATAATGTTTTGAACTTTTGTCACTGTAACTGCAGGGTTGAACTTCAATTTGCTTGCCAATGCCAGTAGGCAAAGCTCAGGGTAAATGACAAAGTGAGTCTGTAGCATCCTGCATTTCCCAAAGAAAAAAAGAATCAATCTACAATTTTGGAATTAGATGTAATTACATCTAGCCGTCATCAGGTGTGTTGATAATGATTGTGATTATCATCACAATCATTATCAACTAGAAGTAACATGACTCTTAATATTTTAATTTCCTTTGTTATTCTTTATAACGCCACATTGCCACTGCTGTCTACAATTCATTTTATCATTTGAAATAGAGCACAAGTTGAACTTGGACATCTGCATGATTCTTCTGTATGGCCCTTAAAGGGAAAATTGAGTTCTGGTCATGAGATTGAATTGTCAAGAAAACTGTCTCACAGCCATTGGGAAAGGTTGATTAAATAGCACATAAGAATTGATGTATGCTGTGAGGTTTTGGAATCACCAAAATGATAAGAAATTGACTCAATCCTGCCAAGAGTCACTGGCACTGCACACAGAAATATGTGTATGGGACTACACACAAATGTTTGGCCTGAACATTTCAGCTGTTTCTTCTCATATTTTGAAAGTGGGGGCATTTGAAGAGCAATCCTTATCAGGGGACATTTCTACCATGATATTCTTCCAAAGCGACATACAAGGAATGAAAAAGCTCAGAAATTATTTTTTACCACTCATAGGCCCTTGCATATGTGGGACTGTGTTCAACATTCACTGTTGCAGCAATCAAAAACAGACAACAAAATTGCTCTAAGCAAGATTTAATTTTCTTAAATTTGCTAGATTACCTGATTTGGGGACTCTTCAACTCTTACTGTGCCACAAATTTGGGGATTCAGAATTGAAAGTGAAATTTACATAATTATTTACCTCTCAAAGTCTCATGTATGAATAATCTAGACTGGAAAAAGGCCTGCTGATACATACAAAAGCTATTGAAGCCTATTCACACGTAAAAGCTGATCTGGAGTACAAGGTTATCTTCAGATAAGCTTGTACTAGGGTGTCCGGAGAAAAAAATTATTTTTCTTATTTCAAAATGATATTAAATTTTCTTTCTGGATTTGAAAAATAATAACCATCAAACTGACAGAAATATGATATTTCATGAAAAATTCCAGTTAATTACTGTAAAATAAGAGAATGAAATCGGACCATTTTTCAGCTTTTTCCTGCCATAGGCTATGTAGTTAAGAAATGGGACACACACAAATCCAAATTTTGAGCTTCCGAAACCTGTTACGACTTTATACTTAATGTCAAAAACTTGACCCTTACATGACCAGATAGGAAATTTTACAATCTTTCTGATGGTATGAATTTTTTCAAGGTTTGAATATCAGATCACAGTGCAAAATTGCGAAAAATTGACAAAATTTGTGTAAAACAGAAATTTCAGTTTCCCATAGGAAACGCATGGGGAAATGGCAATCTGAATACACACAAATATAAGGGTTTGCAATTTATCTCTTATCTTAATTTTCTAGTGAGCCTAAAAATTTGCCCCTAGTGTCAAAAGAATGACCAGGATTTTCTCTTTCCATACATTCCAAATATGAGATAAAAATTAATTCAGATCACATTGTAATAACAGGATGAATTTGCCCCCAAAATTGTGCCATTTTTTCCCCTGAATCAGCACGTTTTTAAGCTGACACTTTTCAGTGTGACTTCGGACACCCTACTTGTACATGTATAAGTGATTTTTTACCTTTCCCAGAACTCAACCTTCTCCTTAACCATGGCAACACATTTCTTACCTTTCGCATCCTTTGCAGAAGTGGATGGCCGACTGCTTCGGTATGCCTTCTGTGATGTCAACTTGGGTTCGTAGACAAGCCACACATGTGTTGGCTGGGTTGGGTTGAATTGGGATTCCACATTGGCAACACAATCTGTATGTTTAATAAAAGGCAGTGATCAAAAAAGTAAAACCATGCATACATGGTAATGAAAATGGAATGTTTCAGGCTATGTAGTTAAGAAATGGGACACACACAAATGCAAATTTTGAGCTTCCGAGACCTGTTACGACTTTACACTTAATGTCAAAAACTTGTCCTTTACATGACTGGATAGGAAATTTTACAATCTTTCTGATGGTATGAATTTTTTGAAGGTCTGAATATCAGATCACAGTGCAAAATTGCAAAAAAGTGACAAAATTTGTGTAAAACAGAAATTTCAGTTTCCCATAGGAAACACATGGGGAAATGGCAATCTGAATAAACACAAATATAAGGGTTTGCAATTTATCTCTTATTTTGATTTTCTAGTGAGCCTAAAAACTTGTCCTTAGTGTCAAAAGAATGACCAGGATTTTCTCTTTCCATACATTCCAAATATGAGGTAAAAATTAATTCAGATCACATTTCAATAACAGGATGAATTTGCCCCCAAAATTGTGCCATTTTTTCCCCTGAATCAGCACGATTTTAAGCTGACACTTCTCAGTGTGACTTCAGACACCCTAATAATAGAAGAAAACATACTAAACACTACATGACCACTTATACAGGTACAAGCTTATCTCAAGTTCAGATAAGCTTGTACATGTATAAGTGGAACAATTAAGATTCACTCGTTCATTTGTCACCGTTTGTTCATTCATTTCATTCATCCTTTCTTTCATTCATTCAAAATTCATTCATTTATTCATGTTTTTTTTATTCATTCATTCATTCATTCATCACTGAATTATTCATTCATTCACATTTATTCACATTCATCTATTCATTCAATAAAAATCATGCCAGGTTGCTAATAAACATAACACAATTTATAACACGTGGGACCAAGGAAAAACAAAATGCCACATTAGAAAGGCATCGCATGTGGCAGTGGCTGTGCAACCACGTCGATGCAGTTTTTTAAATCTCACGGATATTTTTTCTTTTAATCATCTATACTTACATTGTAGACTGCGTTGAATCTTGAGATTCGATATACTCCATTGTTCGAACACTTTTGATATTCGTCACGAAGAAGGAAAGCAGTGAGATAACAAAAAATTACGTGCTCCCAAAATTACCATTGCATTGCGCAATCAATTTCGTGCTATGGCTCCCTCTACAGCTATAGCATGCATTATCCAGTGCATGCACTACTCACATCGATCTCCACCTGGGGGAAATGATTAATTTATTACATTGTGTTTATTTTCTTAAAAGAAGAATCCGCCCCCTCCTGATTCACATACACAGCAACAAGTACTTAAATTTCTGAATGAATAGAGTAATGTGAGAAATACTAAAAAAGCATTGGTACCTGAGACCAGTGGCGCAAATCCATTTTGAAATTGGGGGGGGGGGGAGGGGTCACCACAAGATTTAACTTTTGTACCTGTCTGAAATGTCAGCAAAAAAAAAAAAAAAAAAAAAAATATTTAAAAAGGTGAGGGGTGGGGGGGGGGGGGGGGACGTTTGCCTCCAAAATTCTCTGACAAGCAAAAGAAAAAAAAAAAGGTTATTCAAGAAGGTGGGGGGGGGGGGACATTCACCTCCAAAATTCTCTGACAAGCAAAAAAAAAAAAGGTTATTCAAAAAGTGGGGGGGGGGGGGGAAGACGTTCGTCTCGAAGATTCTCTGACAAGCAAAAAAAAAAAAAGTTTTTTAAAAAGGTGGGGGGGAGACATGTCCCCCTGTTCTCCCCCCCCCCCCCCCACCTGGATTTGCACCCATGCCTGAGACAGCCTTGTATGATTGTTGGCTCTGTCTCCCTAGCTCTCCTCTCTACCCCCTCCCTCTCTCTTCCACTCACCACCTTCTCTCTCTCTCTCTCTCTCTCTCTCTCTCTCTCTCTCTCTCTCTCCCTCTCTCTCCTACATGCCCCCCTCACTCTCTACATCCTTTATGTACTCCACAGACAGGCTTGGTTAATTTACATTTTGTTCATAACAGGGGAATGAAAACTGAACAAGCAAATTTATATTCACTATTCATTTAATTTTAATATTTTATTTTAATATTTCATTGAACCTTTATCAAAACTAGATATAGACTTGAATCACAATTCAAATAATTTCAAAACTTATAACTTCCTAAAGAAAAAAAAAATAAAACATCCAAGTGGTGAGAGTAAGTGCCCCACCCCCAATCAAATCATTTTTTGCTGGTGCATTATATGTCTTCTGAAGTCAGAACATCCCCATTACTTGAAACTACATAAGACATATCTCCTGTAGGTTTATACCATTTCTTGTACTGTACTGTACATTGACATATTTATCTAAATTTTACAACATTATTATCTTCATTTTTTATGTATGTCTGTATATATATATTGTGTTTCTGGTACTGATGTACAAGTATGTCACAATTGGTTTTATTTTATTATTACATTTATAAAAAGTCTTGTTTTTTCTGTCTGAAATTAAAATTTGAGAAAGATTCTGAATGATTGGATTGAGGTCAATAATAACAAACTGAATTTAATTTTTGGATCTTCCACTAACTGCACTCTACTGCTTCCCTCTGTTCAAAAGGATATCATTTTAGGAAATAACATTTAAACAATCTGGATTATTGGTATATATTTTTCCAGAAGATTCAGTTCCCTGACATATAATCTGGCAACATTGTTACCATGCAGGTTACAATTATAATACTACTAGTTGGAATTCCAATTTATATAGCATTTTTTTCCTGAGGATACAGGCTCAGAATACTGTTATTACTCCAGATAGTTGTGCGTTTAGAATGAAAAGAAATATAATCTATTTGTCAAATTGAAATTTACATTGATTAATAAGTAAGTATCGTAACCCCTTACAAATATTTCAATGAAGCACAAAGACGATTCAACTTTTAGAAGAGTCAAAATTTTGGTACATGTACCTCTTTTGAAAAGATGCGTAAATACTCACTTTGTGGGAGGAGCCTGTGCCTTTTGAGTGTTTTAGACAAAAATGTGGTGCAATTAAAAAATGCTGTGAAACATTATGTTCACACTTATACAATTTTACAGTTAATTCCAAAGGTTGGAATATTGATTTGTTTCATGGCAGTTTTTAATAAAAAGCATTCATTTCTGCACTACAAACAACTTGCTCTTAACATATGATTCATTCCTTGAACAAATATCACGTCTGCACGACCTTTGGTTAAGATTATGGTCCTAAAATAGTTGAACTGCAAATAAATACAGGATAAACTTTTAAAGTTCTTCATATGCCTCTCAATGAACAATAACACTTTTGACATAACTGGGTTCATTACAAATAATACAAAAAGATATACATGTAATGCATAATCATTTTTTCATCTGACAATAAATCGTATTTCACAAAAAAGGCAATATGTGATAAATTATTGATATACTCTGAAAACAACATTGATCTCAAAATCATGCAGAACATAAAATAACAAGCGTGAAATGTGAAATGATGAAATAAAAGCACACTCCGTTCAAACACATCCTGATACATTAATTCATATTTTTGATGTTTTCTTTCTGTAAAGTTTTTTACAATGAAATGTGGCAAGAAGAAAAAAGGGCAAACATGTAGAATCCATCATTTGAAAACACCTGAAAAGGGTCCATAAAGAAATAATGTAAGCTGGCAAACTTTGCAGGAATAGTGGTTTGGTACAATCTACCTCAAATACAATGTTAAAATTAACATCACCTATATCAGAAAGAAATTATTTTGACTGACTGACCCAAATTATATCCTGACAAGAAAAAAAAATCCCTGGTAATTTCCATACACATGAAGATATAACTTTAATGGATGGCACAAGATCTAAAATACAATCGTCAAATTAACATCAAATATATCAGAAAGAAATTATGACTTTGACCCAAATCATCCTGAAAATATAAAACAGGGATGCCACTTAGAATTGTTATGAAAGCCTGAAAATCATCTAGAATGAGCCATTTTGTACCAAAAAAAATGTGTTTTCCATGGCCTGAGAATAAGTTGCTTGGGCCTGAATTCAGGCTTTTGCCTGAAAAGTGGCATCCCTGATAAAAACCCTATTAAGTTGTTTACACATGAAGATATAACTTCAATGAATGGCATTCAGAAAAAAAATTAAACCCAGACAAAATAGGTTAAGTTACAAGGTAGTCCACTGATGTAGCACCAAGTATCATCCTCTTCAACCCGTTTAACCCTTTCGAGACAATGGACCACATTTTGTGGTTTGGCTCAATAACTTGTGATTCATAACTCTGAATATACCAGATGCATGAGTAGAAAGAGCAAAAATTTCTGCACACACTATGTCCATTTTTGTTCCATGACCATATTGCGTTTGATGCCAGGAATTTTTAAAATGAGAATAAGCTTTGAAATCCTTTAATTGGCAACACATTGAGAGGTTCAAAATCATTGATTTTCATCAAAATTGGCAATTTTTTCAACTTTTCGACAAAATTTTAACTCTGTTTATTGTTCTCAAAGACATTACACCTTCTCAGAACCATGCAGCACTAAAAGAAAAACATTATTGTTGCCAATTTGAAGATCGAAATGTGATCAATTTAGCCCTTGAATAATTCCTGTCCTGAAAGGGTTAAATTGCTATAATTCTGTAACTTTTTAAGTTGATTACTTTCCTTTCATTTCAAGTAAAATAATTTTGAAACAGAATTACAGTGCCTTCTCTAGAATGGGGAGCTTGACACTAGGCACTCCATGAATCTAGTCTGCAAGCACAGACCCTAATTTGACACTTTATTATATTTGTTTCTTATTTCACGTCCACAAACTATCTTTACAAGAGATTAGACATGATACAGGATATAACAGTGACCCAATTCACTTCTGAGATTTTTAAGATCTGTATATTTCAGATATAGTTTAAAATTTTGCAATTATGAGTCCTGAGTTAGAATTTGGGGGCTCAAGTTTCCCAGGTGCTTATTAGTGTAGAGTCCTGAAATATGTACAGGCCCATTATCACATTAACTATTAAACCATGCCTTTAGACTAACTGCATTTCTATATATTCACTTTTTTCACCTATAATTACATTTCTTCAATGGTTTCATTCTCTATTAGATATAGAGTTCCACATACATCATTGTTTTCTACTACATGTAGTTCCAATACATGTATATGAAATTTAAAAAAAATAAAGAAAAGTAACTTTGCAAATTGCACTGCACTAAAGAGTTCAACAATAGAAATAAAGCTTGTGCACTGATCCCTAGATCATCAATACAAGCGCTAGGCATAAAAACATGATGATGTAATATAGATCTAGTACAATATCAAACAACATTTAAAAAAAAAAAATGCATATAAACATATCACAGTAAACTAGGATGATTTTGTGCAACAATCTTGTGCAATAGGTAGGAAGCATGTAATTCCCTAAAGTGCCTAACAGTGGTAGATTTAGGGTGGCAGATTTAGGGTGGCACTTCTGGCCTGTGCTGCATCCCCCCCCCCCCCCCCTTGAAAGAAAAAGTGCACATTGGACCCCCCCCCCCCTTAAATTTTTTGTGCTTGTCAGAGAATTTTGACCCCCAAAAAAATATGACCACTTTTTTTTTTTTTTTTTACTTGTCAGAAAATCTTTATGACATTTGTGCCTCCCCCCCCCCCTTTTTACAAAATCCTGGATCCGCCCCTGGTGCCTAATACAACCTTTTAGATGCTCTCATTTTGGTGTTCAGTGCTTACAAATACTTCAATGGTCATGCTCTGTACCGCTGATCTGACAAATGCTCTGGCGACATTGTTCCAGGCTTCGTTTCTTCTTCGTCAACTGGGGTTAGGGTTGTGATTGAGTTTCCGTTTAGGTCTAGGATTAGAGTTTGGGTTAAGTACACGCACATTTATGCGAGGTTATTGGAGATAACCTCGCACTCTGTGCCTTCATACCATGAGCAATTGCCTCCCATAGGCAAGTGTGTGATATCTTGCCCATATGTGTGCAGGAGGGGAGCAAGATCACTGACCAAAAACAGCCTGAAAATTTCACATGATCAAGATGATAAAGATCCTATCGAAGGATCAGGCATGAAATTAGATATTCTATCATTCTAAAATGTTGAAGGAAGTATTTTCTCAAAATTTTGCCTATTATATTGGTGTTTTTACCTCTTCAACTTAGAGGTCGTGACAGGCCAGAATTGACACAGCCCCATATAGTGATGGTCCCGTGAGTGGGCTAAGTATAGTGTTGGGACCAGGACTGCGGTTAGGAATTCAAATGGTGTAAGGAAATGACTGCAGGGCCATAGATGGCAGAGTATGCGTCTTACAATCTCGGTACCAAAAGAACTCACTTCTCTCACAACAAGGACAATAATGTAATGATGAGCAAGAATTCCAACATATCTCTTTCTACTTCAAAGGTACCAAAAAATATCTTACTCTATATGTTAGAGGTTCCATGTCATTCTACTATATACCAAGTATATGGGCTATTGGGCTTCAAATATCACTTCTATAAAGAGATATTACAAGTTTAATTATACTCTCATAATAGCAACTCGTGAGTAGACTACTCAACGCACCCGTATGCGCTCCCATCCTTTATTTCCTTCATTTTCCTAAACTGTTGACCTATAGAATTTCAGATAAAGTTCTTTGAGGTTAATTTTATACTTACTAGCAGTATACAATTTTTTTTTTTTCAGGTGGTTGGTACACTTTAACAACATGAAACACCAGCAGCACTGTTATCTATAGGGACGAGTGAAATTGGTGTTCTTGCAGTGCTGCAGAGACCAACTCAACAATTTATCACATTGGGTGATTCCATGCAATGTGTCCCATACGACACAACAGTTTCATCCATTTATGTCATCCAAAACTGAAAAATCTTTAGGTAGGACCACTGAATTATCGGTCCTTTCTGTTAAGTCATATCAAGAGATTTTTCATTTTTGTATGAAAAAAAAATGGATGAATGAAAGACTTGTATGTGTTGTATGGGGCACATCTCACAGAGCTGCCTTGTAATGAAGTATATGCTAGAATGATCGCAAGGAAGTTTGCAACCAATGTAAGATAATGAGAACACACCCCTCTCCACTGCACAAAGATTCATCACACAAAAACGTCCATGTCAACATTAGATCACCAATCAATCAAAGCAGGCTCAGTCATTCTTGGTCTCTCGGTTGTTTAGCCAGGTGTAGATGTTGACGCTGGATGCGAGAGAGAGCCAGCCGAGGAGGGGTAGGAGGAGCATGGACGCGGTCCGGTTGATGGGATAGAATAGGGCCATGTTCACACACGTCAGGCCAGAGTAGGCAGTGATGATGGCAACAGACTGAATTTTTAAAACAATAGAAGGAATACAAAGAGTCACTAATATTATATTCTTCCATACTAATTTTTCAATATTTGTTAAGTAGAAACTTCAATTGCTTCTCCTGATCATAGTGCAATTGATCATAATAATTCTAGCTCATAACTAGAACTATTCTAGGGAAACAACATCCTACTCCCCCAGACAACTAACAGAGGATAATAAGTTACAAAACAATCCTTCAGACAGCTAGCTACCCCCATGTGACAGCTATATGTTTGTAGCCCCCCGTCCCCTTCCCAAAAATAGTTTTGGGATATTTGTCCATGGGGTAATTGTCCAGAGAGGCAGGCAGTCATCCTAATATGATTCACGATAGCCTTTGAACAATATCACATTCACATATAGCCTGTCTATAATTAAACAGACGGCAGGGTGAGAATATCAGGTGATGTGATACAAATCTATGACATATCAAGTTCTTTTCTACATTCACTATGTGATACCTCTCAGGAATGTGTGAGGATACTTTCTCACTCAACACTTCACTGACATGTAAACCATGGACTTCAGCTTAGATCTTTAAAGGGATTTTATATCAGTATTATATATTCAAAGTAACATGTTTATAGGAAGTACATGTTCAATCAAAAATCATTTTATAAACATAACAAGTATAAGATCTATGACAGTTCATAAAAATTCTCATTGCGAATAAATTAGATAAAGTTGTAATGTCAATCAATGCATGACCCTACATTCATTTTCTTTAGTCTACAGTGCATGTTCAGAAATTATAAATCCTAAAGATGTCAATATTACAGCTCAAACATTCTTATTGCCAGAAAGTGATAACCATTATATTGCACTGTCATTTCGCATGTCTCTGTGTTAATATTTTTTAGTATGCATTGTTATAAACAGCTCATAACAAATTCTCAGTGCAATGCAATTGTATATGTTGTGATGTTATGTACCTTTTGTATGTCTCTGCATTAATTTCTAAAGTTAGTATACATGTTCAGATATCATTTCCTAAACATATAAATATACTTTGTGACAGCTCATAAACATTCTCCATCTCATAGCTATGAAACTGATAATTTTGTGGTGTCAATCAATGGACGTCTCTGCATTAATTTTCTTCCGTTTACATGATCAGAAATCATTTACTCAAAATGTAGATACGTTTTATAACTGCTTATTAACATTTCCATCACCATAAAATTGTTCACTTTATGATGTCAATAATGCATGTCTCTAAATATAACTTTCTTAAAGCCTACAACATGCAAATAAGTTTGCTTTATTCCAAACAGAGGTATGGCAGAAAACCCTCTCTTAATTTAGGCACTGAATAATGAATGAACAGTAAAATCACTTTTTGAAAACTCTCAGATACCTCAGACCTTTTTTTTAAAAATCACAATGAAATAAACAAAAAATTGATCGCACAAATCCTGGGCCCCATTTCTCGAAACTTGTTATTAAAGGGCAATCCAACCTTGATAATAAGATGATTTGTGTGAAAGCAGAAAAATAAGAAAAACAGGATGGTGAAAGTTTGAAAGAAATTGGACAAGGACTAAGAAAGTTATGGATGTTTGAAAAATGAGATCACTACACCTATGCGAATCTCAAATTGGCAATTCGGTGAGTCAATTGTGACATTTTTGTGGACAACTCTCCCATTTGTCGTACACAAAAATATCATTAATTTGCGGTTTTCTTCGAGGCGCTTTTACCCTCGGGGCAGTACTCAAAATATATTGGAGATAGCATATTGTTATAGGTCCTCATGAACGAAAAGATCTTACTGTGTAATGCATTTTGAAAAAAAGTGACATTTTAGTCATTTTGTGTGTTAGAGCGAATGGGGGAGTTGTCCACAGCTACATCACAGTGACATTACCTATTCGGCCAATTTGAAACTCCCATATGCATAGTGATTACAACTTTCAAAAATTCATAACTTTCTTACTGCTTGTCCGATTTCGTTCAAACTTTCACCAATCTGCTTCTCTGATTTTTCCTCTTTCTTTCAAAGCAACTTGCTGTAAAGGTTGGATTTCCCTTTAATAACAAGTTATACGCTACTGAAATACTTGCATCTGATTGGCAGAATGCAAATTTGTCACAGATACGAGGCAGTTGTTATTGATAACAAGTTTTATGAAACGGGGCCCAGGTCACACTTACCAAGCCCATCTTATGTAATCCAAAGAATACTGGAGTCCAGGACCAGTTTAAAGCAAGTGATGCTCCATAGGTACAAAGCGGGACTAAAGCATCACCTTCAAATCCACCTGCATGAGCAGAGGGGGGGAAAAAAATTCAACTTTGATTTTTTTTTCAATAGTTTCTATAATTTGTTCTAAAGTACAAATTTTGTGAGTTTCAATTTCTTCCAAAGTAAATTATTTCATTGTACCCGTGCCCTAGCTATGATGTTTAACATACATTTTCATATACCCCCAATATGTAAAAGATTTATTTCCTCATCAACAACCATGAAAATAAATATTTATGAAATGTTCAGTACATAACAAATAGGAAAGGTGCTCAAAAGATATGTCAGAGAGGTACCAATTTGCATTTGATTGAGTAATTTATAACTTTCTCATCATTTATTACATTTCCTTCAAACTTCCACTGATCTGCTTCTCTCATTTCTATGCTGTTGTTTAAAACGAACTTAAAATTTACTGTGCCATGGTGCCATTTGGCACAGACTTAACATACAAATCCCATAGAAGAGTTATGTGGGAAACAAAGAGTCAATGGCAGAGTAGTACAATTTGAACATATGAAGGATAATTTTACATCATCTAGCTCATTCTTTTTTCCTTCTCCTTTTTTTTTTATTTGTTTGATTGATATCACAACAATTAGACTATACCTACTGTATGTATTATTTAAAGGGAATCCATAAATTACAAGCTCTGCTTTTTAATAGTTTCCCTTCATATTTCACCTCTCATATATGTCTGCATCCCCCTATGTTAATCATCAATGTAATTATTTCTATGGATCTTTTATTGTACTTCGTTACTCGTGTTAGTACAATCTATTGAATGTTATTTTGTACCACATATTGATTATTGTGAAATATGAAAAAATAAACCAAACTGAACTGAACTGAGCTATAGTGCTATCAATACACATGTATTTTGGGTGATTACAGATCTAGTCCCCTTTAAGGATATAAGGATTGCTTGAAGTTCGTACCTCCATCTTTCCAGACCAAGTAAGAGCCGTATCCCATGGCAGCGTAGAGGGATATCCAGATGGGTGCAAAGGCTTTCTTGGGTGGGGTCCACCATGGTTTATTCAGGATGTCGTACCAAGCCATATTTCCAGGGTTCTGGAACATGCTTCCAGCAAAGCCTCCGAGATTTGGAAGGATGACGGCCCCAGCTATCCTCATGTAGTCAGACATGGCGAAGCTTGGCTGTGATCAACCTATGAACAGAGGAATAATCAAACAATAAAATATTATCTAGTAAACTAATGAATAAACATGATGATAACAACAACAATAACTATCATGACTATAGATTTAGTCTAGTAAATAGTTTGATGATAATAATAGATCTAACAAGTTAACGTTAGATCTAAGTTAACTTAAAAAGTGTTAACTTAATAGTCTTATTAGATCTAATGTTGGATTTAATCATGATAATAATAATTTCGATCTAACGTTAATAATAATAATAACAATAGACTGATAATACTCATCATCATCAGTAGAGGCACACGACCGATGTGGGAGACTCTCTCCCACTTGGGAGACAGTCTCTGATACTGGAGACTTTGCTAACAAGAGGACAATAGAAACAACACCAACAACAAGGCACTTTTTCTCAACCAAATTTTTTCCCCTCATAAATCAGAAGCCCATGCCCATTTGTTTTGTGTGTGGATCATAACAAAAAATGTTATAATGAAAAAAAAAGTAGACGGTGGATTTTTTAAGCAGACAGTCAAAAAGGGTACGAGGAATCTGCTTTATCACATTTTCATTAGGTGCGTCTCCATCAGCCCGAGTTTGCTCAAGCTCGAGATTCTAGCCCGATCAGCGCTTCTCGAGGAAAAAGTCCGAGTTTGAAAAACCCCGTCTCCATCAGCCCGAGTCGAGCGATTCCCGCTCGTTCTTGGAATAAACTCGAGCTTCAGAGCATGCGCACTTCGAAGATGGAAAATTAAAAAAAATATATAGGATAAATGAAGAGAAAAGAGCAAAGAAATACATAACGAAAAGATAAAAAGAGAGAAGGAAAAACAAAGAAATACATAAGAATAGAAATAAGAATAGATAATTGGGAAAACAAAGAAATATATAAGGAGCAAAAGGAGGGAAGGAAAAACAAAGTAATACATAAGAAACAACGAAATACATAAGGAAAAAACAAAATAGAAAAACAAAGAAATATATAAGGAAATACGAAGAAAACTGGATAGAAAGTGGAACAAAGAAATACATAAGAATAGAAAGAAGACCAAATAATGGGAAAAACAAAGAAATACATAAGGAGAAAAAAAATAGAAGGAAAAACAAAGTAATACATAAGAAACAAAGAAATACATAAGGAAACAGATAAAATAGAAAGAAAAACGAAGAAATACATAAGGAAACATATAAAATAGAAAGAAAAACAAAGAAATACATAAGGAAACAGATAAAATAGAAAGAAAAACAAAGAAATACATAAGGAAACAGATAAAATAGAAAGAAAAACAAAGAAATACATAAGGAAACAGATAAAATAGAAAGAAAAACAAAGAAATACATAAGGAAACAGATAAAATAGAAAGAAAAACAAAGAAATACATAAGGAAACAGATAAAATAGAAAGAAAAACAAAGAAATACATAAAGAAATATAAAAAGAAGAGGACAGAAAGAACAAAGAACAGAAAATGGGGAAAACAAAGAAATACATAAGGAAAAGATAAAAATAGAGAAGGAAAACAAAGAAATATAAAGGGAAGAGGGTAAAAAAGAACAAAGAAATACATATAAATAGACAGAAGAGGAGACAACAGGAAAACAAAGAAATACAAAAGGAAAGGATAAAAAGTTAGAAGAAAACAAATAAATACATTAAGAATCGTAAAGAAAAGAGGATAACAAGAAGAACAAAGAAATACATAAGAAATTAAAGAAGAATAAAAAATTGGGAAAACAAAGAAATACATAAGGAAAAAGATAAAATAGAAAGAAAAATAAAGAAATACATATGAAGAGAAGAGGAGAGAAAGAAGAACAAATAAATACATTAGAATTGAAAGAAGGAATAAATAATGGGGAAAACAAAGAAATGGGCAATTCCAGCGTGACAGACGGGACATCCAACCCTCACTTTTTGATGTTTTTATTTGATATTTTATATTTCATTTAAAAGTGATGCTTATTTTGATGTAGAGATGTGATCTATAGGGTTTGGTCAACAAAATGGGCAAATTTATTTTTTTCAAGCACCGCCCACAAATTGTGGGCAGGGCTTCAAGTTTAGCGTGACAGACGGGACATGAATTTACCAAGCCATTTCTGCTTTGATACTTTTCAACTAAGCTCTCCTCACTGGAAAATCTTGAAACAAAATATGTGTATTCATGTTATTACTTGTTGGTACCTTTTTGAAACCTGCTAGTGTACATTTGAAATTTCATCTTGCTTTTGAGGAAAAATGCCAAAAAGTGAGCGTGACAGACGGGACAATAAAAACGTGACAGACGGGACACATTGAGATTGTACACAAAATACAATTTTTAAAGACAACCAAATTTCCAGCACTAAAAACCTTATTCTCTTGTTCTAAGGGGGTTAAAGGGTCATTTTTGTTTTCATGAAACATAATAGTAAAAGGATTTTAATTTTCATCCATCGGAAAATTTTCATGTAGTCCCATCCATATATATTTTTGCTGTAGATGCAAAACGTGACAGACGGGACATTACTTTATGATTGATAATTATCTTCATAATATCAAATTCTGCCAAGTTAGCAGTAGAAATGAATTTCCCCGCTACCGAAGAGCAAGACTACAAAATTTTATTCCAAAACAATGATCCAATTAATTGTAAATGCAAAAAGTACCTTAAAAAACGTGACAGACGGGACAAAAATCCATTTGACCTTTGACCTCCTTTCCATCAGAAGAATATTAATATTTTTTTTCCTTTTTGTGTATAGACATAAAATTCCCCTTAGTCCTAACCAGATTTGATTAACTTTGTTATGATAACAGATAAAATGTCAAAAAATGACTCAATATGTAAATAACCACATTTTACCATAAAAATGTGCAATTTCATTTATGGGTTAAAAAATGGCTATTTTGGATCAAAATATTTTGAAAAATTAAAAAATTGAATATTGTTCCATACAGTTCAAATCATGCATATTCAACTGGCATAGAAGGAAAATTTTCAAATTACACTTTGTTTTTCCACCAAAAGTGGACATTTTCATGGAATTACCCATATATAAGAAGAAAAAAGAGAGAAGGAAAAACAAAGTAATACATAAGAAACAAAGAAATACATGAGGAAAATATAGAATAGAAAGAAAAATAAAGAAATACATGAGGAAATAAAGAGAAGAGGACAGAAAGAACAAAGAAATAAATAAACAAAGAAAAGAGGATAGCAAGATCGAAGAACAGATAATGGGAAAAACAAAGAAATACATAAGGAAAAGACAAAAAGAAGAAAAACAAGAAATATATAAAGAAAATAGGATAGCAAGAAGATCAAAGAAAGAATAGAAAGAAGAATAAAGAATGGGGTAAACAAAGAAATACATAAGGAGAAAAAAGGAAGAAGGAAAAACAAATTAATACATAAGGAAAAGGTGGAAAGAGAGAAGAAAATCAAGAAATACACAAGGAAAATACCATTTCTAGGATTGGTGTCATGAATAAATTAACCCGAGTCAAAACCCGAGTGCGTCTTCACCTGCGAATTAGCCAGCTAATTCGCCAAATAGCGCGCTATTTCACAAAAAAACCCGAGTTGACTTAGGCTTCTAGCTCGAGCTAGAAACCCACGAAATAGCCAGCTAATTGCGTCTTCATTACAAACTAGCTCAAGCTAGTTCTGATCGGGTTAGTTTCCCGGATCAGAATTAGCGGGCTATTTTGGAAACTCGGGCTGATGAAGACGGGCCTATTTTGAGCCAAGGTAATCCCTTTGCCACAAATGTAAACAAAGAAAAGTGGTCTCCTAAACGGGAGACTGTCTCCCAAATAGGCTATCAAAAATGTTGGCGTAAGTCTCTGATAATAGTGATGGTCTCCCAGATAGGAAACAGTCTCCAGAGTCCATTCACTCAGCTGTGCGCCTCTACAGACTACTGATCATCATCATCGTCGTCATTGATATGATACTGACTTGTTGCTATCATCGTCATCATCACTAAAGTCTAAACACTACACTAAGTCACTAGATATGCTCGGCCTCGGCGCTGCACGACTCTCTCAAATCAGGCAACACCTGATTATATTAAACCTTGTTCATTGCCATTTGGATAAGTGGCTGGCAACACCCACCAGCACTGCAGCAGCACCGTCCACACCACCACACAAGACATTGTAAACACTCAATACTATAGCTTTGGCTGAATACTAGGTGCAACCATCAAAAAAAGACTGTTATAATTACATTGATCTATATACGGTACATCTACTTCTACGTGTAACGAGGTAAGCTTAATTCACGAAAAAGTACCGTACTCACAATTATTTAATAAAAAAGGGAGATTGCTTGTCGAGTCCTCCAAATTACACAATTATGGTTACAACATTAACGCAATAGAGGGCGTTTTTTTTTTTTTTTTTTAGTGCATGCTCCAGCTATATAGCTCGCGCGCACTCGCTCATCATAGGCCCACGTGCATTTGTTTACAAAGTTTTGCACTAGCGTATACGGTATAGGGTCTATACCATAGGTCTATACGCCCTGAACCTTGCCCATAGACCCTGCCCCAGCTGTCCGGGCGCGCATTGATATGCTGTAACAGCTCACCTGCGTACGTACCACAACGACCGCACCAGATTTTCACCAACCATTTATGAATTGCAGTAGATCCACAAATTGCTTAGCATCAAGTAGGTACTGAAATTCAATGTATAATTATAAATCTGTTACTAACTTATGGTCTTGGAGTTGGAGTACTATTAAGATTAACTTTTAACTTAGATTTGTCTAGCCTAATTACAGTTGGCATGGTTAGGCTCTGAAGTTTAACTAAGTTAGTCTCTACTTTGGAAGTTTGTAGAAAAGAAATTATCAAATCAAGCATCAGCATCAGCAATATACCTACACAGAAGAGAAGGTACTCCTGTTAAGTGTTAGTCTTCCGGTCACTACTTCTTACTCTTAAAAAGTCTTAGACGACTTAAGTTAACAGCTAAACAAAACTACTTTGAGGGCGCACGCTAGACTCCTAGATCGACCCTTCGATGGATAAGCACCTGGCTTACCAGACGTAGTCAGCAAGTCCTTGTAGATGGAGAAATATCTCCACCGATCCCTGTTTCGTCTGGAGTGCCGCAAGGGACCGTACTCGGCCCCCTTATGTTTCTCTTATATATCAATGACATCGGAGATCAAGTTAGTTCAGAAACAAGGATTAAATTGTTTGCTGATGACTGCATCCTCTTTCGTCACATTCGTGGGGATGAAGACCAAGTCCAACTTCAGAAGGACCTTGATGTTCTAAAAGAATGGTCTTCTTCATGGCAAATGAAATTCAATCCATCTAAATGCCAAACCATGCAAGTGACAAGGAGTAGGAAACCAAGGGCTTTCTCGTACAGTATGCATGGAGTACGTTTGTTATCCGTCAAGCAAACCACCTATCTGGGAGTCCATCTGTCCAGTGATATGTCCTGGAACAACCACGTTAACCACGTTGTAAGTGATGCAAGCAAGATTCTAGGATTCATCCGTAGGAACTTGTCCAGATGCGATGGTAAAGTAAAAGCTGCTGCTTACAGAGCACTGGTACTTCCCAAGCTTGAATATGCATCGACTGTATGGGATCCACATCAAGCCTGTCTGGTGGATAAACTGGAGATGGTACAAAGAAGGGCAGCACGATTTGTCTGTAATGATTATCGTCGCACTACAAGCGTCTCTGAGTTACTCAGATTACTGGAGTGGCCTTCTCTCCAACAACGAAGGAAAGACAGCAGACTAACCGTATTTTACAAGGCACTCCGAAAGGAAGCTGCTGTAGACATCCCTGAATATGTGCTGGCAGCACCAAGATCAGTGAGAGAGAATCCCAACCGTTTAATACCACTTCAGTGCCGAACAAAAGCTTACCTCAACAGTTTTATACCAAACACAATAAAAGATTGGAACAATCTCCCGCCAGGGGTAAAAAATCTCAACTCGACACAGACCTTTAAATTATACCTTGAAAGGAGTCATTTACCAGAGTAAATTGCACATTGCACGGAAGCGACATCACATCTAGACGTTAGTGCTTCCAAGCGATGTCTGGATACCCCTTTCTGAGATTCTGAGATTCTGAGATGTAGAGAGAGTTGGATCACATGCTAAATACTTTAGTTTCGCCCAATGATTATCCAGTAATCTTTTGAATGTATGTTATCTATCAGACTTTTCATTTTCCTTAACATAATTATTGAGCCACATTCAGACAAAAAAAACAAAAGTTAAGGCACAAATGTGCAAGGTTATAACTTATATGGGAATTTGTAACGGACATGACTGACAGCTATACTGCCTTACAATACTGGAGTTGTTGCACTCAGTTGCAGTAGTGAGTAGATGGTAGATATGTCATACATGAGGAAGGAGAAAATTGAAAAGGAGCATTTGACTAAATTCATTTTCATCTTGGAGTTCCTTTATTTATAGCAAAGTGTTAAGGAAACTTAAAGCCCTTGAATCAAGTTATCCGAAGTAGTTCAATTCTGAAGTTTTATTCTTACAAATACAATTCTATTTAACGATTTCTCTTTTTCTTCTTTACTGGTGCATCTTTGATTGTAAGCCATGGCTCGAGCTCCCCTGTCATCGCTATAATCGAGTGGCAAATGCCGAAAATACCTTGATCCCGTAAACTTTTTTCAAACATATTATTTGTATCCTTTTTTTCCTGGTCAAAATTACAGAGTCTGCAAGATGGCATCATCGGGAAATCCAGATGGTGGAATGGCAGGCGAAGACCCAAGCATATTTCGTCTGATGTCGTGGAACATCGATGGACTTGATGAGAGGAACACAGAAGAGAGAACAGGGGCAGTCTGCGATACCATTATGAAGTAAGATACATATATATAGTCCTGCACACCATGCCCTCCAAATCAAAGAGATTGCTGTAAACTGATCAAGGGCATTACACTTTAGAGAAATTTGCAAGTGGTCCTTGCCACAATATTCAAAAGTTTCATGCTGTGAAGAGTTACAACACTGAATTCCTGATGAAAGTTTCTTCCCACAGAGGCAGCCATTGTTGACAATTTGTAGAAAGTTTCAGGTTGCCTAAGTTTCTGCTTTGACTACTCATACATGTGCAAGGGTTTGTCTGAGATCATGAACTTAACATGATGATAATGATATGTACAATTTTCATGATGAGTTTTAATGTAAATGATCTGCTTCAGGTTAGCTCCAGATGTAGTCTTTCTCCAAGAAGTGGTACCCTCGACGCACATTCTCCTCAAGGCTAGACTGTCGTACAAGTATACCATCCATGCAGGTAATCAGATCGGTTACTACACATGCACGCTGGTGAAGAATTCATCTGATCGCCGTATCACAAAGAGTGTGGTTGAACCTTACCCAAACACGGGGATGGGCAGGAACCTTCTCATTATACATGTAAGTTCAGCTTCTACCAAAGAGGTGCCTTGTTTGGCAGTAATACACTCTAGGGCCCGAATTCACAAAGGTGGTAATAGATTTGTACCATGGTTTATGCAGATTTTGTGGTATAAGTGCGCTTGATTTCACACGTACACTTGTAGGAAGATCCAATAATGAACACGCGTGATTAGCAAAGTGCGCAAATTTTACGCTAGTTGCCATGGTTTAGACCATGGTTAATGTACATTTACGCACAGTTTATTTCAATTAATTTACATAAACCATGGTCTAAACCATGGCAACTAGCATAAAATTTGCGCACTTTGCTAATCACGCGCATTCATTATTGGATCTTTCTAAGTGTACGCGCGAAATCAAGTGCACTTATACCACAAAATCTGCATAAACCATGTTACAAAACTATTACCACCTTTGTGAATTCGGGCCTAGGGGCTAAACAATTTTTAGGTTGCCAAATACAACTTTAGTACATTATTGGACACCCTACCTCCCCATGTTTCCCCACAAACAAAGCCAATATATTACCATTTTCTAAAAGATCAAATTCTATGTTGTTCAGTCTTATCAAAATAAAATTTGGTTTTTCTTGTGGAGAAATATCCGAAATAGGGTTTTCACCACGTGCAAAAATGTAAGAAAAGATATAAGATCCACAAGAGTGCTATTAAAAATGTGATATGATGATTCCAATATTCAGATTTATTATGTTGTTATTATCATGTCTCTATCCCTTTAGGCATGTTATAAGAACATTTACTTGTCTCTCATGAATACCCATCTGGAGAGCACGGCGCAGGGGAAGACAGAACGCCTCATACAGTTCCAACAAGCCCTTGAAGAGATGCAGATTGAAGACAGGGATAGAGTCGTCCTCTTCGGGGGAGATACCAACCTGCGAGACAAAGAGGTTTGTAACGTCTACAGCCCACAAGACTGACAGCCCTCAAGGCCAACATATTGGTTTTGCAGGCCTTTTGACATTTTTTTCAGAAGGTTCATTAGACCAACATTGTAGGTCACGTTGGCTGTCAGTCTCGTGGGGTGTTGCATGGTCTTATGGGCTGTTGGTCTACTAGACCCGGGGGGGGGGGGGGGGTACTCACGTATATTGGGTATACGGGGATGTGCCGCTGGGAAGGGTGACTTTTTGAAGAAAGATCCTTAGACATGGGTCCACTTTTCATTAAAAAGATCCTTAGACATGGGTCCCATTTTCCCCAAAAAATCCTTAGACATGGGTCTCTTATCCCGGCTCTTATCATTTGTTTCATTCCTCTCTTTTCTCCCTCATTTGTCCGGGAAATCCTTAGACATGGGTCCATTTTTCACAAAAAATCCTTAGACATGGGTGCCTATTTACAGCAAAAGGACCCTTGGATGTGGGTATGGGTCTGGAGTTCTCAGCCGCACACCCCCGTCCAATTATAATCTGAGTACCCCCCCCCCCCCCCCCCCCCCCCCCGGGCTACTAGGATGTCCTCTTTGTAACCAATCTTATCGACCTCTTTTCAAAAGAAGATATAAGGTTCGATTCAAAGACAACCACCCCCCCCCCCCCCCTCCATCATCTACCCCCTAATATGATTACCACTACCAGGGAAGATGTCTAAGGTTCACTTAGGTAATATTTGGGGGGGGGGGAGTGGACTTTGACAAGGGGAGGGGGGGGTTGTTGTCATGATTTGATAAGTTTCATATGTGATTATTTGGTACAAATCAAATCAATCCAAATCGAATCAATTTATTGAATTAAATTTGGGATTATCATCAACATACAATTCCAAAGGAAGATTCAAAATAGGTTACAGATGATCAAAACGGAATATCAATCATTGGAAAATAGCCAAGCAAAACAAAAACAAAACAAAAGGAACAAAAGAAGAGGAAAGTACAATGTAATAACCAGGAAAATACATACAGTTTGGCCTCCTGCCAAAGTCTTCCTACTTTTACAGATAATTTACCTATTTTGAGCCTGTATTATTTCTTATTCTTCCCTGAACATATTACTGATGGCCTCAATTTAAATCATCTTTCTACCCCCCCCCCCTCCCATCCCAACTTACAAAAATAAAATTATAAAGGATCCCATTACTCTTTCTGTGAACCAAACATTGGGCTACAGAATCATTATTTGCCTTATCTATTAGCCATATCTTTTGTTTATAAGGAGTTGTCTAATGGTAGAATGTTTAATTAAAAAATGTCATATTGTTTACAGGGTGCTGTGACAAATGCTCTTGGCTTCATTCCGTCAAAGATACAGGGTTGGGGGCGTCACAGCTGTAACCGGGTTTTAGGTTTAGGTATGTGTTTGTTCCAGGGTTGAAATTAGAATTTGGTTAGTGCCGGATGTCAACTGCCAAGCAATTGTCACAGGGGTATGTATCGTAAAACCTCATTAAAGTGTAAACAGGTACAGGGGAATAAGTGACACAAGTTTCTAATTATGATGCATTTTATCTTCTGACTCGCCAAGGTTGCCAGCATTGGTGGTCTGCCCAAAAAAAGTGGAATCATGGACTTAT
Organism: Heliocidaris tuberculata; assembly: GCA_025618425.1. Taxonomy (NCBI): domain Eukaryota; kingdom Metazoa; phylum Echinodermata; class Echinoidea; order Camarodonta; family Echinometridae; genus Heliocidaris; species Heliocidaris tuberculata. The sequence continues at coordinate 33,965,877 of CM046835.1, read as the reverse complement.
GGGAAACTTGCGGGTGTGACCCCAAGACAAAGTTCACCTGGGACACCACAGCCAATGACAATTTGGACTGGGAATCGGGACGTTTCAAACCCCAAATCCGCTTCGATCGCCTGTACCTTCGACCAGCGGCGGGACACTGCACAAACTTGAGCATCAGTTCCTTCATACTGGTAGGCAAGGAGAGATTGCCCAGTTGTCAACGATTTCCAAGCGACCATTATGGAATCGTGTGTGACTTTGATATTCTACCTGGGGAAATGTGATCTGTTTAGGACAGAATATTGGTCATTCTACGTAATGTAATTTAATTCAGTATTATGATCGAACTTGCCCAAATGTGACTGATGGTCTAAGACAGATGGTCATGTTTCAAATCTCTAAAATACTGTGCCTACCACATCTGCTTCTGTTGTGGCAAGAATTTGTGTATATTTTGAGGCCAAATAGTAAATGCTTTAAAAAATAAAAAAGTCAAGTGAAAACAAAACCAGCACAGTTAGAGCTAAGTGCACCCTGGTAAAATGTGATACATTCTTGTTAAGTATGTGCCAAAATGAGACTTTTTTTTTTTACTTTGCTTGCAGGAATATTGACATTATATGGACAAGTAATATTATTTTCTAAACCATAGAAATTTGTAAGATTTCAGTACTAATTTTTACTTCCATACTTGTCATTTTTCTACAAAATGTTTGCTTGTAAGCTAGTGTATACATGTATATGCCCAAAGAATGTTGTAAGAATTACTGTATACGCCATATATTTCGTGGGGGTTTTATTTTCGCAAGTGGGTCATTTGAATTTGTTGTCTTCTGGTCAGAAATCCACCACTTCACTTTGCAAAAGTACATCATCATCGCTGTTTTTAGATTTTAGAATTTCCCCGATTGTGAATTCAACCACTCACAAAATTTAGTCTGGTTAGTCCTATTCGCGAAAAATTTATGGGCCGCGAAATTTATGCTGTATACAGTATTGATTGGAGGCTAGAAGCAGCACATCAATTCTGCTTCTTTTTTTTTTTTTTTCATTTTTCAGGAACGTGGGGAGTATTTAGACAAGTAACATTCCTATCTAAGAGTACTGTACATATATTTTTGAATGATTAACCACTGTGAGTATTGCCTTTAGGCATGAAGATTTAAAGGGAAAGTCCACACCGGTATTAAGTTGATTTGAATAAAAGAAGAAAAATGAGGAAAATGGATTAGTGAAAGTCTGAACAAAATCTGATAAGAAATAAGAAAGTTATATAATTTTGAAGTTGTAATCAATCAAACACAAATTGGGAACTCTGTGATGTATCTTGCGAGCTCCTCTCCCATTTGCTCAGTACAGAAAATCTCGTAAATTGTCATTTTATTGGTTTTTTATGAAGGCATAGATTTGTTTCATACAGGTTTTGTGTAAACCATATAGGCAATGAATTTATCTAAGGTGCATGTATGATTGAATATATTCTTTAGATAAAATGGAAATTAATGATTTTGGGGGTACAGGTCAAAGGGAAGAGGAGCTCACGAGATACGTCATGGAGTTGCCAATTTGTGTTTGAGATTGATTACAACTTCAAAAATTCATAACTTTCTTATATCTTATCGTATTTTGCTCAAACCTTCACTGATCTGTTTCTTTAAATATTCTGCTTCTCTTAAAATCAACTTGTAATCAGGGTGGACTTTCCCTTTAATTTTATAATGCAGTACTAAGTGCCACATTTGCACCAAATATGCATACATGTATTCAAAAATCATTCAAGATTTTAGCTTTTTAGTAAAGGTCTTGTTTACAGACATACTTTATATGTGTTATGGATACTCGCAACTCAAATCCAATATTTTTATTTGAAATGAAATGAAAATGTTAGATGGTACTCATGTAGATTTGTATTTGTATTAGTATCATAGTGAATTGTTGATAACACTTTTTAGAAAGTAAATCCTGAATCAAAGTACAGTGCCATATTCTACTGTTTATGAAGGAAAAAGTACTCAACACCATTTGAAGTTAAGCATGATAGCAACTGTACTAACCAAGAATAGTCAAATGAATAGAGGTTGACAGCTATGTTGTATAGAGTATGTTGCGTTATGAACACTAGACAAAATTTGCTTTCAGATTTTTAATCCTAGTTTTACTTATTGCAAGTTTATTATGGGATAAAGGCTATAAGAATTATTATGTTTGGCATTGTGATTTTGGATTTTTTTGTACACAACATTTTTACATTTTCATTGAATACAGGGATGTAATTGAATTACAAAATGATGGCAATGTCAATTTTACTTTGGTTAATCATGAACATAGACAGCTGGTGTTGTCTAACACTTTCCTAGTGCTGAGGCAGTGTTTATGTGAAGGTTACTGTATTGCTAGATTCAGTCATGAGGTATTTGAAAAATGTAATCACAGAAAGTTCTTTATTCACCCATAACAATTTCTGGAAAAAAAAAATGCTGCACATGTATGTGGGATATCATCTAGTGTAGGAAATGTATCAACCTTCAAGCAGTTAGATCATACTTTTTCCAATACTTGATTGCCCAAGTAGGCCCCCTATCTAGTGTGCAAAAGATGTAATGCAAGTGATATTGAAATTGCTGTAAAGGTACTTTCCTGCTTTTAAAATACAAGTACAGTGGTACCTCGTTATAACAAACTCCTTGGGACCAAGGAAATTACCTCTTTATATGGAAACCTTGTTATATCGGGGCTAAAAAACAATAGAATACACGTAAGTGTTACCAGCAAAATTACCTTGTTATAACAAGAGTTTGTTATAACAGTGTTCTTTATAACGAGGCTCCACTGTATGTGTTACCACTACACAGGGTCAATGGAACCAAGATTATATGGGTGGTGACAAACGGACAATATTATTGACTTCCTATGAAATATCTTCTCTAGATATGATGTGAACTATTATTTAAGAGTTACTTTGCACTGTGGTATGAATTCTTTGTGAAAGTCAACATTAAAAAGTTTTTTCCCCCGTTATCTATCTGTATTTATACCAGTGATCCTGAAACTTTCAGAGATATTTCCTGCATTTCTGAGACAAATAAATGAACAATGCAACTACATTCACTACCATGTCAAATTTTGAAATGTAGTTTATTGTAATATGACCATCCACCACAAAACGACCAATAAGTCGGAAATCTGGGTTTTTACAAATTTCATCACAATTTGAAAGCTTAGATTCTAAGCTTTAAAATGATACATAACTTGTCTTGTTTGGACTAAGCAAACCTTTGTAAATTACAATAAGAATGTCAACGTGTCAGACAGGCTAATGACCAAAACAATAGAGAAAACGGGCTCTAAAGAAGAGCGACTATTTAAGAGCGCCTAATCTGTGTCCTATTGTTTGTTGCACAAAAGGTTGAGTCAAAACTCCCTAGCATACACTGTGAAGTACTAATTGGATTGGGTTGAAACTTTCCATATCTTCGGAATAGATATATTTCTTTGTTTCTTTAGAATTTGAATATCAGACAGTGCATAGTTTTTAAGCTATACCAGAAAAGCGATGTGAAGTACAATCCCAGCAAATTGACACAGAAAGTTTGAATGTCCAGGAAAACATGGTCATTTTGAATTAGAGTAACAAGAAGATATTTTAACCTGAAATTTTGCCAGATGGTAGATTAATAAATGAAATTTCAGAAAATACAAAAAAATTAAAATAAAAAAATTTCCACCCCAAACCACCTTTTCAGCTGTTTACTCTAATACTACCATTGCGAATTATTGGTTGTTTTGTGGTGGAGGGTCACATATGTTTTTTGTGTAGCCTACCCATGTCTGTGAAATATGATCCAGTAACATGTTTTTGAAGATGATCATCGGTATACTTTTTGTATCGTAGCAGCTACAGAATAAAGTATAAAACAAAATACCTGTTAAGTATGATCTTATTTCTGATTTTGATTATTGTAGACTTCTGGGTGATACATTGTTACCTTCAAAAATTAATCCTGCGTTCTGGTTATGGATTTGCGTCTCGAGGGAGAAAAACAGCTCTAAGTAATTCTGAATGGTTTTCTTTGCAGAGTAGGGATTTTTTATTTTGTCTTCTTTCATCTTTTTTATCAGCAAGATGTAAACAAACCAACAAAATGAGGTTAACCAGTTGGAACAATAAGCTCTATAATGTTCTTATCTTTCTTTGCTAATGACCCAGCCATTATACACTTTCTACCAAATTTGCTTAAGCAGCTTCCATTCATTTGTAATTTTGAACATTCAGTATAAGTTTTAGGTTTGATTTTCTGAAATATTGTCCCATTTCTACAAAAACTCAAGGTTATCTCTCATCTCTCTACTTTACATTCACATTTACACAAGAGTGACAAGACCACCTTCTATTTGTTAAGGGAGAACAAGGAAAGTGATAAGCATTTTATTAAAACAACTCACAAATTTTATTGGCAAGGTGTAATACCTGGTGATTTTACATGTATAGTATTGTACAAGAAATTGCCTCTTCTGATTTTCAACAAATGTATTCATTCTTGAACATTGTAAGCGTCACTGACTAAATGGGTTCAAATAAATAGGCACTACATTCGGTGATCCAACAAATAGGCACTACATTCGGTGATCCAACACTGCTCCAGGCATCATTTCATCAAAAATATGGAATTTACCAGTATTGGGTTTTGATTGGATAGGTAAGGTTTACAGTTAGCATGAGGGTAAGTTTTCTGTCAAGTCCAGGGCTGAAAGTTAAAAGAGAACAAATGTTAGAAAATTTACTGTAGAGCAAATTGTCTTTGGGATATATGTCATACACTCACTGCATATAATTATATGGAAATGCAAGCCTATATCCAGACAACTTTATTCCACAATTTTGTGTTTTTTGTGTATGATTTATTATAATTGTTCAATTGTTTTCTGTTAATAAGTAATCAAAAATGAGAAAATACAAATCTCACTGTCCAGAACACATCCATGATGTAACAATATATACTGGTACATACTGTATCTCCATATGAGAAGTTCAAGGTATTGTTTATTCAGCTGATAAAATACAGTCAAACTTGCTTTAGCGACCACCTGTCTTAAAGACCACATTTTTTGGTTTCCCTTGAACAGTTACCTCGTAGGGATTCAGGAAAACTACTACAGTAAGACAACCTGCCTGTAAAGACTGATTTTCTTGTTCCCTTATTAGCAGTCTTTATAAACAGGTTTCAATGAAAGTCTACAAACATAGCCTAAATACAGTATCATCAGGTGTGTCCGGAAGCCCCCCTAATGCCTAAATTTTCCCCCTTTTTTTGTGAAAGACATCCGTTGAGGCAAAAACATGTATTTCACTCATTCAACCCCTCAATTACATATTTACAATTCATATACACTTTCTATTAACATGCATTAATAGCTTCTCTTTCATATAAGTGTAGAATATGTTGAAAAAATTTTTTTTTTTTTTTTTAAATCAACATATGTTTGGAGAAATACATAAAATTGGTCTCATTTGTTTAAAAAGCTTGAAGGTAAAAGTATGTGAACCTTGTTGTTGTAGAGAAAACTGCGAGGATAAACATCTTTTAATTTTACAGTTCAAATTTTGATCACATAGATCTTTAACAAATTTCATTTCAATTCATCAGTAGATCAAAGACAATTATTAAAGGAGAATGAAACCCTAGGGATATATCCATTTTAATGAAAAGAGAGGATTAGAGAGAAGCAATTTTTAAAAAGTTCCATTAAAATCGGTTACGAAATGAAACAATTATGAAAGTTTGAAAAGTCTCAATTTACTTTCTATGGCGATCCTCAAATTGGCAATGTTGCTTCAAATTGGCAGGTTTAGTAGTACAACTCTCAATATGTTTTGTTTTTCTCCATTATCCCTAAAGATGCTGCTTGTCTTTTTGTGAACTCAACATATATCATGTCAAATACATTTTCCCACGATATATCTTGAGCTAAGAAGGAGACAAGCTGCACCTTAATAGATAATGGGGAAAATATGAAATTTTGTGTAAAAAACACATGGAGAGTTGCACTTCTAAACTTGTCACTTTGAAGCAACATTGCCTATTTGAGGATTGCCATAGAAAGTAAATTGAGACTTTTCAAACTTTCATAACTTTCTCATTTCGGAAACGATTTTGATGGAACTTTTTTTAAATTGCTTCTCTCTATCCTCTCTTTTCATTAAAAATTGATTTTTCCCAAGAGTTTCATTCTCCTTTAAACTAACAGACATGAGTGAAAACCATGACTTTGTAATGACACTGACTACTATAGTCTATTCATTTACAGGTCAAGTGGAGTTTCATGTAAGTGTCAATAAGGCCTCAAGCAATGGACACATGTATTTTAAAATCCTTGCTAAACCTTGCCACGTACAGTCGTACACCCTCTAGGTGCAAAAGGATAGCCATGATGTCCCAACCCTTGTATAAAATATGGCCTTACATAGCCTGTACTACAGCTAAGCTTCACTGTTAAGTGTAAATGCAACAATAACCCACACAAGGAGAAATACTGTTAGTATAACATACAGAGGTGGAAGAACAGTTGAGATGCATACAAAAATCTCAATAATCAAACTTTATAAGGCATTGTATTTACAAAACTCTAAAATATATGTACATACATGTATATTTACAAAACAGACAGGGATCCTCTTTCAACTGGAAATAAATTCATGGGAAAGTAGCACACATACATAGTTTGCTCAGATTTTTATACACAAATTTACTCACTTTTACCTGAAAAAAATTCTGAGATCTCAATGAGAAAATGAAAGAGCTATAAAAGACTCAACTTGTTTATTTTCTTGAGGCAGAAATTCACAAAATTATTTCTGGAATGCTTTATGCTTCAGCCAGAAGTATATAATGCGATAGATTTATTATCAATAATGTTCTTGTGAATTGTGATTACAAGGCAAATTGAAGAAAAGAAGCTCTCTGGGATTGCATCCCTGTCCAATTACATAACTTTAGCTTTCAATCTGAGTCTGATTTTGTCACCCATAGTAAATTGTTTAATTAAACCGGATGAAGGATGAAGAAAGCATTTCTCTGAATGTCAGCTATATGATTCTAGGACAACTACCCCCTAGACAACTACCCCCCGGACAACTACCCCCCGGAAAACCACCCCCTGGACGACTAGCCCCCTAGGACATCTACCCCCCAGGACATCTACCCCCCAGGACAACTACCCCCCAGGACAATTACCCCCCAGGACAACTACCCCCAGGACAATTACCCCCCAGGACAACTACCCCCCAGGACAATTACCTCCAGGACAATTTTTCCGGGGGTAGCTGTCCAGGGGGTAGTTGTTCGGGGGGTAGTTGTCCGGGGGGTAATTGTCCTGGGGGGGGTAGTTGTCCTGGGGGGTAATTGTCCTGGGGGGTAGTTGTCCTGGGGGGTAGTTGTCCTAGGGGGTAGTTGTCCTGGGGGGTAGTTGTCCTAGGGGGGTAGTCGTCCAGGGGGTGGTTTTCCGGGGGGTGGTTGTCCGGGGGGTAATTGTCCAGGGGGTAGTTGTCCGGATACGCAGCTATATATCAAAGAGATGATCAGGACTATAATCTATTCTCCATTTTCATTACTGTTACACTTTCAACTACTTCTTGGCCATTCATACACTATTTTATTTTCCATGGAATAAAGAAGATATGATTTAAGGTCATGAAAATGCAACATTTTTAATCAATGAAATCTGTATGGTTTGAACAGATTCCATTGTCAATGAATTTAAGGGTGAAACCACAATAGAAAAACAAGAAAACTCTTCCCAGCCTTTCTACTTCTATCTACAAAATGTGCACATTTTATTCATTTCCTTACAATTACTTGTCTTTTTAATAACTAAAGTTATTCATCAGTCATATCGAAAAGATTGACAAAGACCAATCACAAAATTACATTACTCAGAATGGCTGATTATTTTATCAGTTATAGGTCATTTTGGGGTCAGTGTGCCTGAGGTACTAGGTGTTAAAAAAAAACAGTGGACACTTTTGGTCGTTAATAACTCAAAAATTGTACCTCGTATCAGACTGAGGTTTTTACATTGTAAAGTTGAAGGATGTAAATTTTATTGGGAGCAAGTTTTATTACATTTCTCTGAATACTTTTCTTAAAATATTGATCTGAATATTTAATTATATTAGATTGTTCACTCTTTGACATATCAAAGCAACAATATCTGTTTTGTATCAGTAATTAATTCAGAACACAACCATTGCCATTGTGTGTTGCAGATGTCATTTCTGCCAACCTTTTGTTGTCCAGTGTCATTAATGATTCATGACTCTGGGTTAAAAAGGTGTTCTGTAATTTCAACTGCAATGCACAATGGCAATTGTATTCTGATTTAATTACTGATACACACAAATTAGACGGCCTTGATTTTTCAAAGTGAAAAATCTAATCAAATATTAGATCAGAGAAATGTCATGAAACTTGCTCCCAATAATTGTTACATCCTTCAACTTTACAATGTAAAAACCTCAGACTGATACAATGTAAAAAATTTTAGTTATTAACGACCAAAAGTATCCACTGTTTTTTTTAACACCTAGTATAAATAAAAGAGGATCACTGCCTGTGAATAAAAATACTGGAATTAAATGAATGATGTGAAGGGATCCTTTTAGCCGAGGCCATCCGTTCTCCCACGTATCCGTCGAGCAAGCTGCATGTCCTTGGGCATCACAGTGACTCGCTTGGCATGGATGGCGCACAGGTTAGAGTCTTCGAAGAGATGGACTAGGAATGCTTCCGCAGCCTGTGAAAACGGTCAGATATATGCGTCAGTACTTTTGGACATAGGATGGTGAAGGCATTCTTCAAAAAACAAATTACATTTTGAGGGAAACATTGATTCTGAATTGTCTATCATGCAGTACATGAGTAGATGGGTTTTTGAAGCAGAAAAATGTAAACAACTGATGAAAACAAGGATGGCTCACAGGTTATAAGAGATGAACTAGAAACCCTTCTGCTGCCTGTGAAAACAGGGTCAGATATGTTTTTAGTACTTTCGGAAATGAGAGGAGGGCATTTGTCCATATCACCCTTAAAGAGAAGGTTCAGTTCTGGGAAAGGTGAAAAATAATTTGTAAATTTGTTCAAATGCCCTCATATTCAAAATATGACAAGAAATAGCTGAAATGTTCGAGATTGGATTAATTTCTTATCACTTTGATGATTACAAAACCCCACAGCAGCCTAGGAATTAATTTTTTTTTTTTTTAGGGGGCTACTTTTGAATTTTATGGGGCTATTTCTTATATTATTGGGGCTACCATTTTAATGGAAAGAGCAGACTGGTTATCAATTTGGGTTTTTTGTGATATTGCGATTGCTGTTACATTGGTACTAATCGTACTATCTCATGCACAGGTTTACTTTACGTCATACTGCCCAATTTAATTTTAAAACATAGATTTTAAAATATTAACTTCACCTTCCCCCCCCCGTCCATCAGATTTTTTTTTTTTTCAAAACTTTGAAGGAATTTATCAAAAATAGGTCAATTCAACAATAGGTCAATTTCACTCGAATTTGCTGTCATTAGGCGTATTTCCCACGGAGATGTTTATTTTCAGTGAAAAGGCGGGCTTGGTGTGTGTTTTTTCTTTTCTCGCACATAATACTCCTAAATCCGCTTGGACGTACGTACGTACATATATACTGTGAATGCGCACAGTTCCGGGCGATTTTTCTTTTCCAATTTGTTTTTCGCGGATACCATCACACTCGATGAGCATCGATCTCGCGTGCGATAAGTAAAAAACCCCATCATAAATCCACCGATTTCCTGATTTGTAGAGCGTTTTCGGTGACTCTGTTTCTCACAACCAGACTTAAGCGCCGCATGCTTTGAAGAAATGGCACTAATTCCGCATTTTTTAGGCAGGCTTTGGCTTTACAGATTGATTTTTTGAGGTGATTACGGACTTATGTGGCAAGGGACAATTTCTCTGTGTGGTGTTTCCGGTCGTAGATCTAGTGATAGTCTCATTACACGGATGATGGTAATTTTAGACCTATCATTGTTACAGCGATATTGCGTTTCAGAAAGGAAATTTTCACAAAAGGTGTCGCGCAAAGACTAAGTGAAATGAAGCTGTCGATGAATTTATACAACCCTGATATAGAATGCGGGTAGTTACTGTAGTATGCATGAAAAAAGTGCTATCTTCAGTTTCCGTGCGATATCTGGCTATACTCTAATTGTTGTCATTTGGTCTAGCGCTCACGATGCTACACATTCGCGGTGTACTAAGCTTCAAGTCAACAACGAGATAAAAGGTTGAATTTAGCTGCTTTTTGAGCATAATAGTGATTTTCTTTCGAATCATTGATGGGGGGCGACTCATATGAAAACGGTCGCCCCCAAATACAGGTTTTCCAGCATTTATTGGGGCGATATGGGGGCCGACGAGGGCGAAATCGCCCGTCGCCCCCGTGTATTTCCGACGCTGCCTCACAGTATACATCACTTCTTATGTAGACATGATCAACCTTTCCCAGTTGCTTTGAGACAGTTTCTTTCACAATGTAATAGCATGACCAGAACTCATTTTTATCTTTAAAGGGATGCCCATACCTTTCTGTCATGTATAACCTTTCATTTCCAACATGCCTTCCACGCAAACATGTATACTCTTTGAATTTTTGGTCATAGCCCCCCCACCCCCCCCCCCCCAAAAAAAAAAAAGTTTACAAATTTGGCCTCCCTTTACAATGATAATCATTTCTTTTTCTATTCATTTTTGAAAAAATAATTATTACCTATATTATAGATACTTAGCTTCTTCTAATCTCTGCCACAACAGTATTGATTATTTAACTGATCTGAGCATATATCAATTCTTTTTGTTGAAAAGTATGAATTCTGGGATAACAACTGTAATTTTCTTGATTGTAATAAAGTTGATAACTGATGCAAATATATTTATCACTGCAGACCAATAGTTAAAAGAAAATTCTAATATAGAGAACTGCTTGTCCTAATGAGAGATATTCATACCTGGGTAAAGTTCTGTAGACTTACCTCTTGTATTGCCATAATTGCTGCAGCTTGCCAGTGAAGTTGTGACGATGGGTTTAAGATTTGACAAATTTCCCTTACCTAAAATAGAAAGATGAAATAACAGGATAAAACAATCGCTATACATATAAAGGCCACCGCACACACCTTACGATCGGTCTGCGATCCAATTTCAGAAGAAAATGTAATATCATTTGACAAATCATTTAAAAATGAAAAATATTTTCGACTGAGGGTCTGAATAGTCATACAGATAGTAAAATTGATAATACGGCCTTTGCCCAGTTTTCTAGTCGGTGAAATGTCCAAATCGGCTCTGAGTTGTAGTGACGTCACAAAAATCGTACGACTGCCTACGATTTGAAACTAATTTTGCCCTTATTCCCTGTAGAAAACTGACAGCTCACCAAAACCCTATGTTTAGTATTCATATTACTTTCCAGAAACTGAATAGGGCAGATTTCATTTGTTAAAATACCAATATTTAATGCCATAGCCATTTATTTCACAAATCGGAACGCAGACCGATCGTAAGGTGTGCGGTGGCCTTAAAGGAGGTACCCAATGGTGAAACAAAGTTAGTTCATTTAAAAGATCATGATTTTATTAGCAGAAAATCATCTGCCTTAAGTATTTAAAAAATTCGTGTTGCCAGAAAAATCCCCGAAATATGGTAAGACTTCAGGATATTTTGGCCCCTCAGCTGTGTCCCAATTTCAGCTAGGTAACCACAATGACGTCAAAGTGGTTACCCAGGTTCGCGTATTGCAGATGTGTTGCGCGCTAGACTGTACAAAATGCATTACACCTTGCGCGCATTTTGCTATAATTGCGCGACAAGGTAACCACTTTGACGTCATTGTGGTTACCTAGCTGAAATTGGGACACAGCTGAGGGGCCAAAATATCCTGAAGTCTTACCATATTTCGGGGATTTTCTGGCAACACGAATTTTAAAAAAAATTTAAGGCAGATGATTTTCTTCTAATAAAATCATGATCTTTTAAATGAACTAACATTGTTTCAGCATTGGGTACCCTCTTTAAGAAATATAAGAGATATATATTGCTCACCCAGTAGATTAAAAAATGAAGAAAAAAAAAAAACCATTACTACAAACTTGGCAAGACAGGCTACATTTGTTGAAGACACTCCTCATATGAAAACACATGAAAATTGGGTTCTTCGTGTACTACAATATCACAATGCATTCGCATCTCCTTTTTTTCATGTGGATTTGAGATTAGTTTCCAAACTAGGTGTAACTGTAGCCACAAAACTATGGCAACTAAGGTACTCCATGTATAAGTCATCAAGGGACAATTCCTTGAAATGTGTTTTTGTACTTGTACGACACATCTTTTATCCATTTATTTCATCCAGGACAACTTTCACAAATACTTCATCTACCCACCACTCTTGCAAAAGGTAGCTTCCTGAGGAGTAGGTGAGTGCTCTTCTGGTATTTTCTGATCTCCATGAGAGCTCTTGTCCCAGGTCGGAACTTGTGTTCTAAAAGAAAACAAAAAGAATTTTTCTTTTTAAAGTAATAATCTGAAGAGAGCAGAAGGAACTTTTTAATAGAAAATATGCCTCTAAACTTTTGGAACCTTGCTTTGGAAGGCACTCTGAGTCTGATAATGAAATTCAATTCAAATTTTGATCTTTCACAAATTGCCCCTGCTTCACGGAGTCAGGCAGAAATAAAAGTCTGGTAGATCTAGACTCTGGGGAATGCTTTAGTAAAAATTAAATTCTGTGTCAATCCTTCAAACCCCATACAGAGACAGTACTCCCACCACTTCTGAATAACAAGTAAAGTGAAAGTCATGAAACTCACCAGAATCCAGGGAGTTTGAATTCAGGAGAGAAATACTTGATTATTGCATGCTTAAACATTTAGCCATGCTTGGCAAAAGGAGTTTGAAATACAGATCATGGTCTGCAGAAGACATGCAAATGCCTATAGGGACATCGCCAATCATGGTATCCATACTGCTCATGGCAGTGAGGGACAACAATGTACGAAGAAGGTTACTTAGTCAGGGTACACAGAAAAGCAAGGATGGACTTGAGGATGGGAGCTCCCACAAAATTACTTGAAAGTTTGGAACGAGATTTGCTACAAGTCATCTTCTATATGGCATCGAAAGCCATCCCATCGACTGTAAACCAAATAATGATGCATGCACAGGACAGGAAATAAGGTGGAAATATGTTTGGGGAAAACAGCCCAAGTTACAACTGGTGGACTTGTTTCAGGAAGGCATTTCCAGGAACTGCCCTGAAACTTAAACTTCAAGTTCCAGATCGCTTTGACAGGGCCAGGATTACATATTCACTGTGAAAAATCTCAGGGAGTACTTCCAGTTACTAGTAAAAGTCACTATGGAGTGATACAATATGACAGACAGGCCAGAAAGGATTTTTAACGCAGACGAGACGATGACACACCTCAAAGTTGCACAAAGAGTTGTGGTGCCAACACACCGCCACACTCACTGTGGTCTCTAGGCAACACATGTTGATGCTCTGCTGTGTGTCAGTATCAGATGTCGTCATGCCACTCAATATTATCTTCAAAGAGGCGTTCCTCTGGACGTGAAAGTCAAGGGAAGGTCCAGACAACTGCCTTTATTCCAGGTCCAAGAGTGGCTTCATTGACGGTGATCTCATCAGAGGTTGGTTTCAAAAGATTGACCTAAAGTGGATCTGCCCCCTGGACTGTGGTGGAGACAACCAAGTGGAGTTGACTAACAACCTAAGATGGAATAAACATATTAAAAACATAACTGCTAAAAGCAACAGAACTCTAGGTTTCATTAACGCAATCTAAATAAGCTAGTACAGAGGATATCAAAGCCTTAACATACTGCTCCCTAGTTAGACCATCTTTGGAGTATTGCTCAACAGCCTGGGATCCTCACATCCACTGACCTCATCTCACAGATAGAGGCAGTTCAAATAATAGAAGCTAGGTTTGTCAAGAATGACTACATGGCAGACAGAGTAGCATTACATCCCTGATGAAAGATCTTGGCTGGAACACGCTAGCTGTAAGTAGAAATGTAGAGCTCTACTAAGCTAGGGTGACTACCCTTTTTAAACCACATGAAGGTTACCTCTCCATCCCAGTCCAAGATCTGTTGCACCCTGTCATTCATCAACTAGGAGATCCCACAACAAATCATACAGTGAAAATGGTTATTTTGGTTGAAGACAAATAAGGTTGTCCCCCCCCCCCCCCCTTTCCAAGAGAAGAGAGAATTATTGTTTAAATTTGGTGTAGAGACATATTTTGTTGTATTGTCTTGTGTTGTGTTGTGCAATGCTGTTTTGTTTGTTTTGTGATATATGGGGTTTATTCAGAACATAGGAACACTCAAGCCCTGTTTTAACAGACCTTGTCCGGACAATGTCGCGACAACGTCCTGACAATAAACCCAGGGTAACATTCCTCAATTAGGCAATAAAAACATGGGTGAGAGCCCCATGCACCGTCTTAACAGACACACGCTGAAAACTTTCCCCTGGCAGGTTTCCATAGCAATGTATACCTGACTTGCCGGTCGCACGCGAGATTCAAGGGAGAAAATTACCTCGAGAGCATCTTAACAAGAGGGTTGTCCGGACGTTGTCGCAACATTGTCAAGGTAATTACGGTAAGTTACCCTAGGCAGGCTAGGGTAGAATTTATGGAAAAGTTGTCGCGACAACGCCCGGACAACACCCGGCGTGGAGCATCTTAACAGGCAGGGTAAATTGTCCAGAAATTGTCCGGACAATTCAGTTCCAGAAAGGTCTGTTAAGACGGGGCTTCATTGTGTGTCATACCTGTTATTCTGTCATTAATTATTCATGATGATGTTGCCTGAATAAGATGTTGTGGAATGGCAGATGTGATGCACAATGGGTATTATAGTGTTCTGCATAAATTACTGATACTAGGTCAAAAAGTGAAAAATCGGCCTTTTACCAACTTTAAAACAAGCTGGAAAGAAAACAAGAAAACAAACTGGACTGGAGTTACAACATAGATCTATCATGATGAAGGGTTTCCAAGATAATATTTCGCAAATTTTTGGCAACATCCCTACGCGACTTGATGCGAATTAAGGAAAGCAATGAACATGATGAATTAAATGGTGGTCTCGTCACAGGCAAAGCTCGCTCAGCTCAATTATTGGCAATATTAGATTTTACTAAACTAGACCCATTCACGGAACCATCACTATGTGGGGCTGTGTCAATTTCGGCGGCAGTCACGACCTCTATAAAGTTGAAGAGGTAATAACACCAACATAATGAGCAAAATTCTGAAAAAAATACTTCCTTCTACATTTTAGGATGATAGAATCACTGATTTCATGCCAGACTCTTCAATAGTTATAGATCTCTGCTCTAGGATCTTTATCATCTTGATCAAGTGAAATTTTCAGGCTGTTTTTGGCCCATGCCTATGTGGGACTGTGTCAAACGTTCACTGTTGCAGTAGTCAAAAACAAAGAACAAAATTGCTGTAAGCAAGATTTAATTTTCTTAAATTTGCTAGATTAACCTGATTAAAGTGTAACTTTGCAAGTAATCTCGTGAAAAACTAGTCACTGCCTGCGGACGCACTGCGTGTTGTCATACTGCAAATGCGAACATTAATGGCAAGCAGTACAGGGATTTTGTGTTTGTTAACAACTCACACGCAATGCTTCTGCACTTAGTAATTATTTTATAGAGACAAAGATGTATTCACTTCTGAACATAACTTTCCACAAAGACCATAAAGACAACAAGTCTTTAAATACACAACTTTGTGGTCCGTGGATGAAACTAGAACTCTTCATTTTCCTTTTTTTTTTCAGTTTGAAGAGGTGTATATCTTTACTAGCATAAATAAACAGATAAGTTACACATCCATAGCCATGGATATCCCAATGGCTATACCATTTGACAATAAGCTTGTCATGGTAGAGTCTACTCTACAGTGGATTACACAAAGACCAAAGTGAAGATGGCAATTTTCCACTTTCATTGAATTTCTGTATAACTTTATTAAGTTCCCATGAATGTGTTTGGGTAGAGTTTTCAGTTCACAAGACCCCATTTCTCTTGTGGCTGGTTTGTTGCCACTCACACTTATGCGAGGTTATTGGAGATAACCTCGCACTCTGTACCTTCACACCATGAGCAATTGCCTCCCATAGCAAGTGTGTGATATCTTGCACATATGTGTGTGGCAGAGGAGCAAGATCACCGACCACAAACAGCCTGAAAATTTCACTGGATCAAGATGATAAAGATCCTATCAAAGGATCTGGAATGAAATTAAATATTCTATCATTCTAAAATGCAGAAGGAAGTATTTTCTCAAAATTTTGCCGATTATATTGGTGTTTTTACCTCTTCAACTCTGAGGTTGTGACAGGCCGAAATTGACACACTGAATGGTTTGTTGCATACTTCCTTAGATCATGTTTTTTTCTGCTCAGCTGGGTAGTTCCGCAGTTCCAAACTCAAACACCATATGCTATGTTTTTTGCTTCTAGTCAGTTCCTTAGACCCCAATTTTGGGGTTGGCTGAGGCACACCCCCATCAACATAAAACTTGAGTGCCCCCCCCCCCCTCTTCCTGGGCAAAGTTATCTAGCTACAAATTTTACAATAACCTCGCACAAGTGTTGTGAGTGCCATCATAGTCATACTATTAGTAATAGACCACGTAGTCTAGTCCCTGGCCTTGCCTAAAAAATAATAAAAATGACATTTAACAAAGACAAAGCCAAATGTTGACAGATGTCACTTTAATTTTTTAATTTATCAAAGTCTAAACAGAATCTAACAGTTAGAATTCACCATAGACATGTCTAGTGATATACCCAGACGTTGTAATTCCGGACAGATTGTTAATCTGGACAGGTCATTTTTAAACAGTAAATCAAACAACTTTTCATGCAAATTGTCACAAATCTTTCACAGGATAGGTTGAAAATCATGTGAATCCCAAATATTCACTAGTTTTAGTGTTACTTGATGCATGTTTTTCGTAAAATCTGACGGCAAAATTGACAGGCTAATTTTTGTTAAGTGTCCGGAAATGCAACCCCCATCCTACTTAGTCTACCTAGCCTTCCTAGCCATGATATGGCTAGGTCCTACTTCTTAATCTTAGTCTAGATCTACCTAGTCCTAGCCATGATATGGGCTTGATGTTTTATGAAATATATAGGGCCTAAGTTAGTATTAACTATTATGAATTAACTTAAGTCATATTTTATCAAGACATTGGCCGGAATTCACAAAGGAGGTTTAAATTTAAACCATGGATTATTTAAATTTTGTGGTAGAATAAGTATGCTTGATTTAGCGCATGCACTTAGAAAGGTCCAATGATCCCTGGTAATGAACGCGTGTGCTTGGCAAAATGCGCTAATTTTACGCTTGTTGCCATGGTTTCGACCATGGACTAACGCAGGTTTAAGCAAATTAATTTACCTAAACCTGCGTTAGTCCATGGTCGAAACCATGGCAACAAGCGTAAAATTAGCGCATTTTGCCAAGCACACGCTTTCATTACCAGGGATCATTGGACCATTGGCATTGTAAGTGCATGCGCTAAATCAAGCGTAGACTACTTATACCACAAAATTTAAATAATCCATGGTTTAAATTTAAACCTCCTTTGTGAATTCCGGCCATTATGTTCATAAAACATTGAGCCCGGCCGTACCCGTAATGCCATGAATGCCATATGGCTAATTCTACCACTACCAGATCATGCAGATGTCTATTGACAGTGACACTTTTATCAAAGAATTCCCCAACAGTTCCAGACGATTATTTTGGGATCAGTGTCTAACCCATCACTAACTCCAGGTAGCTTTGCCACCGCGCCGCGCCCCGGCGGCGGAGGTCCCTCCAGTTAGTCTAACAGTGAGTTAGTGTAACCCATCACTTACTTTTCACAGACGCCGACTGGTTGGCGGAATGTCTCCCATCTCTCGCCGGTGGGTGTGCGGCTGCTGCTGGTGTTCCAATTAACGTTGCTCCATGTCGTTTACGTGGTGTATCTTTCTTGCGTTTACTGGCACTAGACTGTTCATTACCATGTTTTTGCATAGCCCGTGGCATTTTCTAATCATTAAGGCTAAACTTGAAAATTCTAGTTGTATCATTGAAATAGACTACTTTTCCATCAACAATTTTTAATGTTTTACCAGAACTTTAGAAGAAACACCCGCGGGACTTTGCGAAATAGAAGTTAGAACACCGCGCCATGAAAGTCACGTGATCGAAAAAAAACGCGAAAATATATCTCGCTGCGCATGTACGCTGAGCTAGCTCGCGCGCTGCGCTAGCCTGCATACAAGCAGCGTATGATCCACAGACTGCATGCATAGTAGCAGTGGGCGCGGCCTGGGCGGAGATCGATAGGTATAAATTTGACATAAGATGGGCCAACTTCATCAAAATAGCTTTTAGTTGTTACGGAAAAACTTAGGACTTTGAGATAAAATGTGTATGGTGACGGTGACGGACTTACCGAATTTCCGGGCATCATGTAAAATTTTGCGAATGAACCGAGCGCGAGCAAAAAGGGAAACATGAAAATGTTATTTCGTCATCATAAGATAATTATGACAAATTACGGTTGGCATCTCGCTGCCCGAATATATTTTTAAAATTCAGAGTAACTGCAGTTTCCAGCCTACATATCCCCTCCTCTCCTCCTTGTATCATGCCTCTCAAGTTTATCAAATTTCTCTCAAAATACAAATACAACTTCAGCAACTATATAGTGAAGGATCCCGCCGGATGAGAAAAATTAGTTTCCATGACAATATACATGGTGTCATGTCACGCATGTAGCCTCATGAGTGCATTTGTATTATGCCTATCCGGGTTTGTTTTGTTTGTTTTGTTTTGTTTGTTTTTTCTTTTTTTGTTTTGTTTCGTTTTTTTTTTTTTTTTGGTGTGTTTTGTTTTGTTTTCTTTTGGATTGTTTACGGGTTTGGTTTCTTTAGACCGGCGCATCATCCATTATGAAGTCTTTCTCATTCATGAACAATGAATAATATATTAATGAAGCATTGCACCCAACTTGCTTTCAGTTTATTCCCTATCATAATACTGGTTCAAAAATGATCATCCACTGATCCACCCCCCCCCCCCCCCGCTCTCTCTCTCTCTATACCCTCCCGGATCCTCCTCTCTATTCCCTCTCCAGGGGGAATCCACCCTGGTATTCGATTAAAATAAAAGTAGAAAAATGAGAGAAGTGAAGATTTTAGTAAAATCCGTGATAGGAAATAATCCATCACAAATTGGCGGAATTGAACTCCGTGAAGTGTAACTTGCGAGGTCCTCTCCCTTTTGCTCTGTACAAACAATTTCACAAATCTACATTTTCTTATATATAGTTGTTGATGAAAAAATACATTTGTTTCCGATACAGGTTTTGTTTATAGAAACATGCGAAATTATAGTGTGCATGTATATATAAGTCAATATAATTATATAGAAAATGCATGGAAGTATGTTTTTAGTATATACATGAGGGTAAACTTGGGAGAGGACCTACATGGAGAGGACCTCACAAGATACGCCACAGAGTTACCAATTTGTGTTTGATTGAATGATTACAACTTCAAAAATTCTTAACTTTCTCATTCGATTTCGCTCAAACTTATGTTGATCTCTTTCTTTAAAAGGAAGCTTGCGTTCCGTGGGAAGGGTATATACAAAAATAATTGCGCTGAGTTTTCTCATTCTTATGTTAGTTTGGAAGATTATCATAGTATGTCCCCTGAAAAGGATTGCCCTTCAAATGCCCTCACATTCAAAATATGACAATAATTAAGAAACAGCTGAAATGTTCGAGCCGAACATTAAGTGTAGTCCAACATATTTCTGTGTGCAGTGCATGTGACTCTCAGCAGGATTGAGTCAATTTCTTATCATTTTGGTGATTCTAAAACCTACACCATACACCAATTATGTGCAATCTTTACCAATTGCTTTGAGACACTTTTCTTTAACAATAATTCAATTTCATGACCAGAACTCAACTTTATCTTTAATTTTTCTGCTTCTCTTAAAACCAACTTGATAAGCAGGGTGAACTTCCCCTTTAATATTCCCCTTTCTCTTTTATTGATATCCGACTACCCCCTCATCCCCCCCCCCCCTCTCTCTCTCTCTGTGTCTCTCTCTCAGTTTCTCTCTCTTGTTTGTCTGTATATGTCTCTCTTAAGGCCACCGCACACCTTACGATCGGTCTGCGATCCGATTTCATAAGAAAATGTAATATCATTTGACAAAATCATTTAAAAACAATATATTTTTTGATATTTTTGATTGAGGGTCTGAATAGTCATACAGATAGTAAAATCGATAATACGGCCTTTGTCGAGTTAAAGTCGGTGGAATGGCCAAATCGACTCCTAGTCGTAGTGGAATCGTACGACTGCCTACGATTTGGAACTAATTTCGCCCTTATTCCCTGTAAAAAGCTGAAAGCCCACCAACACCCTATGTTTAGTATTCATGTTACTTTTCAGAACCTGAATAGGCTAGATTTAATTTGTTAAAATTCCAATATTTAAAGCCATAGCGATGAATCGGATCGCAGACCGATCGTAAGGTGTGCGGTGGCCTTCATCGATACCTGTTAATGAATCACGTTTGTTGAACAAAAGACGCTGTATTTACACGAGCATTGATATATATTTCAAATTTTTATATTCTATTTATATATTTCATTTCTTTCAAAATAAAGCACAAGTACACCGGTATATACAATTATATTATACTTCAGCATTATCATTGTTATAGCAAAACCAATATCTGAGTATATATTTCAAAGTAAAAATAGATGAAAATGAATTCAAAACCTAATTTGAAATTATCTATCTTATTTGAAATCTTCGGGGGGGGGGGGGGTTACGTCTCATTGAGGCTTGTATGGCATCTGCGTCCATGAAAACAAGTAAAAAGGAGTTTGTTTTTTCACCATGCACAGACGGGTAACCCGGGGATCTCGTTTAGGGTATTAAAAAAAACCCAGAAAAATTCTGAAAAAAGGGTGACAAATTCACTTAACTAGTGATGAGAAAATCCTCGAAAAGGGTAGGAAATTTGACAGTTCCATTTGGGAGCCGGTGCAGGAGCAGCGAATCTGAAAATACACGATATCTTATAGAAGAAAGATAATGAGGGAAACAGGGAATCCAACCGGGTTCTTTTCTATTCTTTCAATGAGAACACTATTCTGTAATGTGTTCCAAAGTAAATATTTGTCAGGCCAAAATAGGACCAAGAAGAACCAATCCTCGAATAGGGTGTACAATATGCAAGATCTTTAAAAATCCCCGTTAAGGATCTAAAAGTCAGAAACATTTCGCGGGTTTCCTTGAATAGAATATCAAAAAAACCTCTCAACTTAATTCCTCGTTATAGGGTGCTTTTCAGAAAGTCATGGACGCGGATGCCGTACAGGCCTCAATGAGACATAACCCCCCCCCCCCCCCTCCCTCCCTGGGTTGAAATCACATGGACAGTCAAGAATGAATGAACCATTATGATCATGATAATAAAACAAAAAACAAAAAACAAAAAAAAAAGGGCAACGCAAAGCGTATAGCATGATTAGCATCCCCTCGCCGGGTACATACGGTCAGAAGATTACCATTGTAGACTATGTTATTTTATATCCTATTCCTGCGCAAGGATTGGCCATGCATGTCTCACGTGACACAAAATACTTTCACCATGAAGAAAAAAATGGATATCGCGTGACGTCAGACCTCCGTATATTTTTCGCTATACCGATATTTTGACGTCACTTTTTTTTATTCTGGATATTTGGAAGCTATCGATATCTCGAAAATGTATCGCGATAATGTTTGTGCGTGACGAGCCTCTCAGTGTATGTAAGTCTACTCTGGTTCTACATTTAGTTTTTATTTTGTATCTATATAGGCTTACTCTTCTAGGATATAAATCAAATATAACATACACTCTTTTCGGGGCACCAGTTGAAATTATGGATTCTTCGGTTACTGGTATAGTTACTATTTTATTCGGGGCTGCGCCCCTCAGAAAATAGTGCTATGCCAGTCACCTCAGAGAATCCATAATTTCAACTGGAGCCTCTCAGTGCAAGGTATAGGCAAGGAAGTTACTAATACCTGGGGATTGAATGTACAGAAAGTTTACTACTTTATGGAATGACCCATGAGAAGATCTGAAACTAAACGTTCTCATGTACATAATTAGCAATTTTTGCATATTTAATGAGCTGTGACCTTTGATCTTTGACCTTTGACTTTAGACTTATACTCCACATTACATTATCAAATGGAAACCATATTTTCGCATACATAATTAGCAATTTTGCATATTTAATGAACTGTGAACTTTGACCTTTGACCTTTGACCTACTCGAAGATCGAAATTAGGCTATATCTTCATACCATACCTTCTTACCAAATTTCATTGAAATCTGTCTAACATTACTTATCGAAAGGAAACAACATTTTCGGATACATACAGTATATAATTAGCTATTTTCACATATTTAATAAGCTATGACCTTTAGCCTTTGACCTATATACTCCGAAATCAAACTTAGGCTGTATTTTGATACCATGTACCTTCATACCAAATTTCATTAAAATCCGTCAAACATAAAAGTTATCAAACGAAAACCAGTGTTCACAAGATTTGTTACAGATATAGAAGGACGGAAGGAAGGACGGACGAACGACAGCGTTACTATATCCCCCTCCGACTTCGTCGGCGAGGAGATAATAAGTCATTTTCTTATTCGCACAGGTGTGATAACGTATTATATACTAAAAATATGACTGAAAAGAGTAGTGATTCGGTCTCATATTCTGCATGAATAATGAAAGTTGGGATAAAATGATGACTATAAAATATAAATTTAATTCTATTCGAATTCATAGTCCTCTCAGTTTGCCTCCTTTCTAGCCGCCTCCTTGGCCTCTAGGCTGCCGAAATAATTATAAAATACGACAGCCGGAACCATGATCACAAGACCGACGAGAACGAACGCCGTGGCGAGGTTGAATACGGGATCCCAGTGGAACGACGGGTCAGTCTTGAAGAGGGTCCAGAATATGGCGCCGAGCGGGGTGACGAGAGCCTGAACGATCACGAGATAAACGGCGCCTTCAGCGAAGCGGACGAGGAGGAAGATGAAGAGGTTTGCCAGGCAGTAACCGATGATGAAGAGAATGGCGTAGAGAACGGCATCGCTACACTCTGGATCCTGGCCGTACATGCAGTTGAAACCGTATTTGAAATTAGTCCAGAATTCTGCGGGATTACTGGCCTATAAAATGAAAGAGGAAATTTCTGACTTCTTAAAATAAAGTAAATCCTCAGAACTGATTATATCCATCCCCTTGAAAGAAAAAAAATCTGACAATAAATATAGCACATTGGTGGTTTGGAACCCCCCCCCCCCCCCTTCCGGCAAAACCCAATCTGGCATACTTAAGTGTGCCCGCCCCTGATTTTTTTTTTCTTCCCTTTTCAAAATAATATCTTCACAAAAAGTTCACAAATAATCAAGGTAAGAAAACATAAATAATATTGCATGCAAGAATCCTATATGCAAAGTCATTACATTTTTTTTTTTTTTTTGTACAATGAAATAAACTATGATAAGTCAAACAACATTTTTACAAGCAAGGTCATATGCATAATATCAGAATGGAATTTTACATTTAAGAAATTTTAAAAATGGGGGGGGGGGGAGAAAAAGAAACAAAATAATAATAAATAGCTGTTTCTTATGGCGTCTTACCAGTTACAATGTAACCGACCAAAGCGCTTACAGCATTATTACAAAAGGGGAAGAAAAGGGAAAAGAAAGAAATTTGTTTTTTTTTTTAATTTAAAAGAAATAAAATTCAAAAAATTATAAAAAAATATATAATAACCTGTATTATCGATAAGACTGCATCCTTATTTTATCATGTATACTAATTTATATGGCTTATAGGCATTAATAAGAAGTAGCACATTTTGCGGCTATAAAATTTTCTTTTTTTCTCTAGGCTCTCTCTTTCTCTACAAAAAAGTTAAATGTTATACGTGGCATGTCAATGAAATCCGACTTGAAAACGAAATTAAAAGAATCTAAATCTATAACAGTATATGACGAAATTATGGTAAATGCAGTTTGAAAATTATTCTTTGTCAACAATGCTAGTTTTTTTCCGGTATAGATATCCGGGAGCGATACACATTAAGTTTCAGAACACGTTGTATATAAGCCTATGTACAAACCGCATGTGGAGATTATTGCTCTATTGTCCTTGCCCACATTAATTAATAGACATTGTCTTTGCCCACATTAATTAATAGACTTTTAAAAATGTAATGTTTTTAACAATGATAAAAATACGTACAGCTCCAAAGCCAGGAATGAAATCTGTCCAGAAGAGAAGACAAATGATGATGGTGCTATAGAGTTGAACCCAAGCCTGAAAAACAAGCGATTCTGTCTGTTGCACAAAAGAGAATAAAAAGAATCGTAATCAACGTTAGAAAGTTACAATGTGCAGATCCAGGGGAAGTGAGGGGGGGGGGGGGCAAATGAGCCCCCCCCCCTCTCTCTCTCTCTCCTCTACCGCTGAGCATTAATATCTGCGACACTTTTTGTGTGTGTGTGTGTGTGTGTGTGTGTGTGTGTGTGTACACTTAAAGGTGTGTGCCTATACGAGGCCAAATTTTATTGTGATAAGGCCTATATACAAGAGGAAAATGTAATAGCCCCTTTTCTTCCTGTTGGACATTTTGGAACTTGTCCCCTCCCCGGCAAATTTTCCCGGATATGCTAATGTGTGTTGAATGGCAAATTACATGATTTAGCTGGTCGTGCATATTTGCAAAATCTGTTCTGTTTGACACAAATGCGACTCAATTACACAAGATTTTGTGTAACCTTTGCTTTTAAAGGGGAAGTTCACCCTGAAGATTACTTGAGTTTAAAAAATGCGGAAAAAATAAAGAAAAATATTGGCGGAGGTTTGATGAAAATCGGTCAAATAATAAAAGAGTTATGAGTATTTAAAATTTTGGATTCGTGACGTCACATGCGAGCAGCTGCCCATTGGTCATGTAATAAATATTCCATATATTCGCATTTTTTTTTACGTTCCACGATAAATTAATATTGTTTCTTTTCAGAATCTAGTATTGAATAACATTTCTGACAATATATCAAAATGCACAGACGAAAATATTCTAAATTTTCTGAGAAAACTGTATTTTATGGAATATTTATCACATTACATAATGGAGGAGCTGCTCGCATGTGACGTCACAAAATCAAAACTTCAAAGGTCCATAACTCCGCTATTCTTTAACGGATTTTGTCCAAACTTTCGCCAATATTTTTCTTTATTTTTTCTGCAGTTTTTAAACTCAAGTAATCTTCGGGGTGAACTTCCCCTTTAACCCTTCGAGACAATTTATCACATTTTGTGGTTTTGCTAAATAACTTTTGATTCAGAGCTCTAACAAATATACCAGATGCATGAGTAGAAAGAGCAAAAATTTCTGCACACACTATGTTCATTTTTGTTTCATGGCCATATTGCGTTTGATGCAAGGAATTTTTAAAACAAGAATAAGCTTTAAAATCCTTAAATTGGCAACACATTGAGAGGTTCAAAATCATTGTTTTTCATCAAAATTGGCAATTTTTCAACTCTTCAACAAAATTTGTAACCATGTATATATTTGTTTTCAAAAACATCACACCTTATTAGAACCATGTAGTACTAAAAGAAAAATATTATTGTTGCCAATTTGAAGAACAAAATGTGATCAATTTAGCCCTTAAATAATTCCCGTCCTGAAAGGGTTAATACCTGATCTCGTTTGAGCTCCCTCTCAATGAGTGTGTTGAGAATGCCCAATGGGAGAAACCCCAGGGTGAAGACGAAAGGCCAAACGACCTGAGCGAACCCCGTAGCGTGTCCCCCTGCACTACCACCACCGGAAGTTTGGTCGATGCTCCATATGACTGGCTCAAGAGAGATGAAGAGACCAATTAAAACGATGCCCGTGCACACCAAACGAGCTCGACTGACTCCTGAGGTGGTTAAAAAAAAAAGAAAAAAAGATGCCAACGATTATTTCGTGCCCGATCAGTTCTAGACAAAATCCGTAGAATATAACAAGGGGTCCGCTCGCTATTCATAAGAACCGCTATTCATTTAACACGCGTTATGAATAGCGGTCCTTATGAGTAGTTTGAATAGTGGTCCTTATGAATGGATGTCCTTATGAATAGCGAGGTAATTTGTCTATGGTTTGCTCGCTATTCAGAAGGACCGCTATTCGTACAAAACCGCTATCCATTTAGTCACGCGTTATGGATAGCGGTTCTTATGAACAGCGGTCCTTATGACTAGGGAGGTTATACCCCTATAACAATATTATGAAATGAAAAGAAATATTCTTTATGGGCAATTCAAATAGGTGCATGTATTCCTCTTGTCTTCTGACTGTGCTGACAACTGTTTTTTTTTCATTGACCATCTCCCATATAGGGATAGAGTTGACGAGAAAGGGGGGTGCATGGAGGAGTTATCGTTCTATATAGGCCTATTCATAATCATTCTTGTCAGAAGCACAAGAATCAAAACCATTGGCGCATCCCAAGGGCGGAGCAGACCCCCATCCCCTCCCCCCTCCTCGCACGACTTTAAATAATATTATTGTACAGTGGCAGTATGTAGCTCGTATCAGATAGCAGAGAAAAATAATTTTCTAATTTAATTTTGGAAGGGAGCTGTCCTGCTCATACAGACTGACTGCTTTTTGGCAACCCATAGTATGCAGATCTATACATTTTGCTACTCAATTTCGGGACTCTTTAATTACGAAAATCCGTCTCATTAACAGTTAATTTACTATATTTCATGAGATATACTTGAAAGGTATGTGACGTTTGTTTATTTTGTTTTGTTTTGTTTTGTTTTTGTTTTTGTTTTTTCTTTTCAATAAAAATGTTTCCTTGATCTTTTTGGCTTTCTTTTAACTTTTTGGGGTGGCGATGTTGTTTTTTTTAACCTTTTCGTAATATTATGTAACGGCAGATGACGGTAAATGGGATCACCGACGTGCCCAAGATGGCCTGTAGCTGAGGACTGGTCCTCTCTGGATCACTAGCATACACCACCAAGACACCATTGATAGCATTCATCCCACCAACCAGCGCCATGACTCGATGTCTGACCGTTGACTTCAGACTCATGTCGGGGACGAGGAGCTTGTTGATACCCACCAACCCGAAGAAGAAGACAGGGAACCAGAGAGCCGTGAAGAAGAGCACCGGGTACTCATCCGTCGAGCTTTCCGTTACCATGGATGCCGAAAAGAGCGGGAGGGTGGTGGCCATCATCAGGCTACTCAATACGGTCATGACCGTGAGGAAGACGTTGAAGAACGTCAGACGAAGACGACAAAAGCGTCGTCCACGGATGCTAAATTCGAAGTACTTGACAGGTTCTCTAGTCTTGCTGATGGGAGCATCTTCGTACGCTGGTGTTTGGATGTTGACGTGCGCAGTGGAGCGAGGGTTGTCTTTGAATAGGACGCTGACGTCTACGTCGTTTGCAATTAACGGCGCATTGTCGTGATCCATGATTGCAGTAGGCCTATAGGTCTTCTATTTGGAAATAATCCGTTGGGCAAAGTTACTTGGATCAAGCCTGTGAATAGATTGAAGATCAAAGAAAATTTATGAAAAAAATAAAACACCATGCATGAAATTATTCAACTGCATGGCTTCGAACCAATGCCGACGAACACCCAGGAAATTAATGCGGAATTGGTTGAAACTAAAATCAAGTAAACAGGAAATATATCAACGTACCTATATTTTGTATAGAACAATAATTATTGATAGAATATCACGGGAACTGTAATCAGTAAGTTAATCTCAATAATGATATATCATTTTGAGTATAGTTATCATGAAGTTCTAGATAGTTTATCACTATTAAACACTTTATATCATTTCAACTTGGAATTAACCAAGTATTTTGAAATCTTCTTTAACATCATGTCTGTTGTTTTTCTTGAATTGTATCTATTTTGAAATGACTCTTAATTTCTGCTTGCATGGTGCATAAAATCAAAGGGCAGGTCCAAGCTACTTTGTCTCATGCGTTACCAACGACATTTAAGATATATGACTGTATATATCAAGCTGCAGCTTAAGGCCACCGCACACCTTACGATCGGTCTGCGATCCGATTTCAGAAGAAAATGTAATATCATTTGACAAATCATTTAAAAACGAAAAATATTTTTGACTGAGGGTCTGAATAGTCTTACAGATAGTAAAATCGATAATACGGCCTTTGCCGAGTTTTCTAGTCGGTGGAATGGCCAGATCGGCTCCGAGTCGTAGTGACGTCACAAAAATCGTACGACTGCCTACGATTTGAAACCAATTTTGCTCTTATTCCCTTTAGAAAGCTGACAGCTCACCAAAACCCTATATGTTTAGTATTCATATTACTTTTCAGAATCTGAATAGGGTAGATTTCATTAGTTAAAATGCCAATATTTAATGCCATAGCGATTTATTTCACAAATTGGATCGCAGACCGATCGCAAGGTGTGCGGTGGCCTTTAGATGTTTTTTTGTGAAGTTATGTTCACAGGTCCATAATACAATTCCTAAATGCTTGGTACGTGTGGGACATACCTTGGACTTGCCCTAAGCTTTATTATTGACAAATTTTTTAATGGTAATGAGAGCCTGTAAGGTATCAGGACAAATTCATATAGACAATCATAGATAATAAACAAACAAAATTTTGTTCTATATTATAACAGAATTTCAAATAGACTAATTAAAAAAAAATATTGAACTAAATGAATGCGGAAGTTTTTCTTCTTTTGAAATATAAAACATCGGCCGAGGATTAGAATAGTTTACATGGATAAGACAATTTACGACAGCAGTGCATGAGTAAGATAAAAGATATGATGTAAATTTCTCATTCAAAGAACAACACGAGTATTGTCTCCGACGCTGAATAGTATACAGAGTAAGCGTTTACCCTAAAATTTAAGGAGAATCAATCCCACAAACGTTATAATTCCTTGAACATTCACGGAGAAGGGGCAGACATAGTGAGAGATTAGTCAACTTATGGAATGGGGTGGCAGTAAAAAGGGGAAAAAAGTTCTCAACTTTGCAGTTTGCACACACTCCTTAGCACCACTCAGCCATACAGACTCCTCCTAAAAAAAAAAAACACAACAACAACAACAACAACAACAACAAAATCACACACGTCTCGTCACCCCCTCCCCCATCTCCGAAGGAGTCGGACGCCCTCGTGACACGTACGTCAATCATTAACATAATATAATAATGCATACAAAACTTACAATCATATAAGATGATCAGTTTTAGGATTATACGGTTAGTGTTGTTTACAGTGTTGGGTCCAGGCTTGGAAATTGGGAATTGAACTATATTGTAAAAGAAATTGACCGCAGAGCAATGTCATCGACGGAACATGTGACGTTTAATCTTTCTTTTTTCACAAGCATAGCTTATTCTTCAACTAAAAAGAGTTAAAATAGGCCTCTTTACGCCTCAGCCATTGCCGAATAATTTTGCATTTTCTCTGCTCCCGTGACATCAACAGACGGTCGAGCGTTTCATCGGGGATTCTCGCAAAGTATTATAAAGTATTTCAGATATTAACAATAATATATTTTCAGCTCCATCGCACACACCATCAAACATCATAATACTTACAGTTATGAATTGGTCCAATGCTGCTTAAAGATAAATTTCATGTTCCTTATAGTAAATGTGCAGCACACATGCCCATATCCTGCAGGTGCATTCTAACACAAATTTTGAAGCATTGTCGTTCTTTATTGCAGCGCTTAGGTACGGTAGTCACGAGGAATAAGTAATTATTTACACTGTGTCGTAAATTGCTGTTTGATAGTTTGGCCAAAGACTTTTAATAGTATCAAGACAGATTACTCTCACCTACTTCCGTAGTACATTTGGCAGGCGTAATTGCTGTGTTAAAAAGACTCGGGGGAAAATATGTTCGCCATAGGTATAACACGTGAAAAGATGTCACATTTTTTTCTTGATATTTCATATCTTACTCTATCTTTTTTAAGTCTGATTTTTGCACGAGAGAAAGGATGGATAGTTAAAAAACATTTCGTGAACCTTTATTGTCAATAAATGCCACTATGAATCCCCGGGATCATGCCTGCTTTTTGACAGAGTCATCTGCCATAGGGTTAACGCGTGAAAACATGGAATTTAAGAATGATTATAGCTCCCTTAGTATTACCTTGAATTTATTGTAAATTTGGCTTACATGTAATTTGAGACTCTGAAAAAGCTTAACGAAGGCTCAAAAAGTGGAAGAGATACCGCATAAATAAACGGGAATATGCATGCTTTTGGCCTTCCAGCTGCTATAGGTTAACACATGAAAACAGGAATTTTGAAATGATTTTAATTCATTTAGTATATATTTGAAATTATGAAAAATGTGATTTACATGAAATTTAAAGCTCTGAAAAGGTATATTTAAGGCTCAATGAGTCCAGTAGACCCCGCATGAATAAACAGGAATATGCATGCTTTTGGCCTTCCAGCTGCTATAGGTTAACACATGAAAACAGGGATTTTGAAATGATTTTAATTCATCTAGTATATATTTGAAATTATGAAAAATGTGATTTACATGAAATTTAAAGCTCTGAAAAGGTATATTTAAGGCTCGATAAGTCCAATACACTAGGCTTGCATGCTTTTGACCAAAAAAAAAAAGTTGTCGTATTACACACGTTCAACCGTATGTTGTTATTGATGACGTAAGGTGGGCGTGTAGGCGTGTAGTCCATCACGTGAGATCCACATCCAATGAGATCTTGCGCTAGCAGACGATTGTTTGTCCGCCCGAAGGCAAGCGCAGCCCAGCCGATAAGGAGAAACTCTAACTATATTATTCCAGTCCAGTATTATATTTCTAACGGACTAGAGGAAAAATTCAATGTGTAAAATTTATAAATTCATGTAATCAATGTTCTATCACCGAATTACGCCTAGCCAAATGACAGATGTTAGATTATGCAAGCAGAATAGCTGAGCTGAATAATGACCGAGAAGGTGTCTATATAGCCCTAGCTCGTAGGGTCTACCCCCTGCGATCCCGATCGAGGTAGTGGCGTTGCCGATGGAACTCTGCTTGCCTCAAACTTGGCTCATCAAAGTTTTTGTTTGCTGATCGCCGTTTAGTTTGGCTTCAGCCAAGGAGACCGACAGCCCCGAGAGACCGACAATGTAGTTGGAGGGGGCTTCTGAACCAAATGAGTCTGACACTGACAGTCCATGACAGGAGCGAATACAGGATGTATAGAAAAAAAGGGGGGTGGGGGCACACAAATGCAGGGTGTCAACTTCGGGGGAACTGCTTGGAGGGAGATTCGTATTTTTATCTTCTCGCAAGCCCTCCAAAAGTCGATCAGTGGGTGGTTATCAGATTTTATGGGATCCAGTATTCCTCCATAATTCTCTGACAAGCAAAAAATAAAAAATAAAAAATAAATAATAAGTTATCAGTTCTAAAAGGGGGCAAAATGATGTATAAGTTTCTTTCAAAAGATGGGGGCACGGGCCAGGATTGCGCCCCCCCCCCCCCCTAAATCCGCCACCGGTCGATGAGACTGTCACGTCAGTCTTGCGGGGTGGGCCTTTTTATAAGTTTTCTCGGAGGATTAATAGACCGACATTGTTAGCCTCATGGGCTCCCAGACTAATGGTGCTCGGTCCGGTTTTATTTACGTTTTAGGCAAGAGCCCGCGTATGCCTATAGTTTGTAGTTCAAGAGAATGTAATTCCTATTCCAGGGGTGGATCCAGGATTTTGTAAAAGAGGGGGTACAGAGCCGGAAAAGTACACAATGAAGGAGGCAATTATATTTTTATTGTGTACTTATAAGGTATACCAGTTGGGTATCAAAAAGGGGGTCGCGGCCAATTCACCCCCCCCCCCCGGATCCACCCCTACTAATCTGTCATGGATGTGAAAAATGGGATTGCATAGTGTTGGCGGTCGATGCCATTAAATGTGGAGATTGAAAAAAGAGAGAGAGAGAGAGATCATTATTTTTTCCTCATTTCTATTTGAGTCATTTTTACAGTTTGGTTGTAAGAGAGAATAAGAGAATAAGAGAGTATGAGAAAATGAAAGCCTGTGAGAGGGGGGGGGGGAGACAAATAGAGCTTGGGGCGGGTAAGACAGAATATGACTTGTAATAAATGAATTATATCGTCAGCTGCTATTGTTGGTTACTAGTTAATTCAATTCAAAATACGGAGGCCGTTTTTCCCCTTTTCATCATACAATTAGTAGCCATTAGGCCCTAGCTATTGCGCTGGTGAGGGCTTCGGAGCAAGCCCCTATACTGTTTTCTTCGCCTGCCGTCAAACTGCTACAGGAGAATATTAAAAATAACTCAACGTCAGTTATTTATATTGGTGGCGTATTCAGGAATGCAGGGGGAGGGGAGGGGGCTCACGCCTGACGAACAAAATATCATTAGATGCCTTCTATTCTGAATTTTCGGACAAGGAAGGGAAAAAAAGACTTGTCACATGTTCATGTTCCTTCTGTGAAGGGGGTGGGGGAGGGGGCACAGATTTCCTTTCATTCGATGTGTAACTAAGAAATGTCAGATTTGGTTTTGGCTGGCACGTAGTAGGGGCACGTGCATTCATGGACACACCACCAATAACAATAGGAGAATCTTGGATACGCCACTCTTTTCTGTCTTGACTTTTAACAGAATAAGGCCAATAAATTTACATTATAGGTCTATATATAATCCATTTAATTTGCAATAATCATTATATGAAATGAAATATTCTGATTTAGAAAAATAAAGATAGCATTTTATTATTATTACTTTCTAAAATTACTTTTCTGGACATTCCCGTCAGATATCGCAGTGTTTGCTCATACAGAGCTTAACATTAGGGAACATGTTTGGACCACGCCCCCCCCCCCCATAACATAAATATCAATAGAAATTTCACAGCAAATTTTTTTAAAAATACAAAAATACAAACATCTCTCCAGCTCCCTCTCCTCCCTGGTTGACAGAGTTGATTCCTATCTGTTTTGGGACATAAGTTTGTATTTGAAGGGACAATATCAATTATTATGCCCAGGCGCGCCGGAAGCAGTTTGGGATTGGGGGGGGGGGGCAAACATTCAAGGGGGCTCACCTTTCAAGGACTCATGTCTTCTCACCCCTAAAAAAACACACACGCTTTCCCACCCTCTCACAACAGATCCTACTGCTAAACCAAAATTTTACTCAAAAATTCTCTGACAAGCATTTTGGGGTGTATTTTTACTCGAAAATTCTCTGACAAGCAAAAAAAAAAAAAAAAAAAAAGGTTATCAGCATTTTTTTGGTGTATTTTTACTGGAGAATTATGCCAAAATTCTGCTAAATTTTGTCAAATTATGCTAAAGCGGTCAAAATTCTGCCAGAAAGCAGAATTCTGCCAACTCTGGCAACCTTGCGTCTAATACAAAACCTCCACTACGTTAAAGTTTAAAGTTTGAATGCTTTATCTGTCTTCAGTGATCTCCACAAAGGCTTACAATTAAGTAATAAAGCAATCAAGCTTTTAATATACACACGATTTTTACTCCTTTACTACTGATTTTTTTTTTTTTTTTAATGGGGGGGGGGCTTTTTTTTGGGGGGGGGCGAAAATGCATTCCCCCCCCCCACTTTTTCGTTTGGGGGGCGACCGCCCCCCCCCCCTGTCCCCCCCCCCCCCCCCACTTCCGGCGCCTATGATTATGCCTATATATATACGGCTTTACCAAAAGCGATGTACCAAAACAAAATGAAAAAATAAAGAAAATAAAAAATACAAACATCTTGATAAAGACTAAAACCTTTCTCTATGGGCCGATCGACATGCATGTAGCACAATATATACGCGTGCTTTATTTCGGGACTGAGCACTCTTCGTATTTATACTCTTTGGTTTGGCCTCTGGTTTTATTTCTTTTTTATTCATATAAAGCTGTATGCATGGAAGGCAGTTCTATCCAGGGTTGCCTATCATCCACAAACAACTACAGTTGGTACTTTGGACCGTCACTTTGACATGACTAGCTGTGTTAATGATAAATGTAACCATGGTCAGGGGTTGTTGAATTAATAATTATTATGGTTCCACTCATATATAAAGCTGCATGTTTGGTTGTTTTTTTTTTGTCAAAAAGGAAAATGGGCGTGGCTTGTATAAGTCAATCTGCTATATTAGGCGCAAAGCCTGATGGGTGGGCCGCGGGTTCGAGGCGCAGCACACAACCATGCATGCTAGCCTGATCTGGAAGCCTGTCCCGAAATAGGCACCCCATTTTACGTATGAGATTTGAACCCTTAAAGTTATTTAGACCATCCAGGTCATTCACAAAAAGCTTGTCAGCTTGAACGAAGCCGCCAGGTTCGGCCCCCAGAGCCCCCCCCCCCAAAAAAAGGGCCCCAAAGTCGGGTAGATTTAAACCCATCTAACATTTTGCGCCAAACTTTGTCAAACAGAAAGTGTGTATGACTATACATTAGCAAATCACAAAAACTGACAAAATTTTCCGTCAGGATGGGTTCTCAGACGGCCCATAAAAAATGGACCATAATTTGTCAGAAGGAAGAGGTATGGGTGTACATTACAAAAATATAAAAACTGACAAAAATTTCCATCGGGAAGGGGGTGTAACACGCCCCTGAAAAAAAAACACCAAAAGGCCCCTAAACCAAGCTTTGCTGCCCAAAATGCTCTGGATGTAGAGAAAAAAAATTTTTTGGGGGGGCATCACAACCTAATAACTTCAAAGTGTGTCATTCTTTCACTTATCAATTCTTTCTCATCAACAAGTCGCTTGTCGTAACGATGCTTTATGAATTTAATTTAATATCATTGAACGACCCATTCGTGATTAAGTTATAGAAGTTTCTGGACATATAATATACAAGCTTTGCTTTTAAATATGTCCAACTGTTTTCAATATCACTTAATAGGTCAATATCTGTGCATCATATTTTTTACTTATTGATATTTGATTATGTGCCCCTATGTATGGAAAAACATCATTGTGATATATTATTGTTATTGTATTCATTTTATGTTATGCACTGCAGTATTATGTTAATATCAATGATTGAAACAGTTAATAAATCAAATCAAATCAAATCAAATCAATTCAATTCAGGCCAAATTTACATAGTATAATCTTGAATATTGTAACTTTTGTAAGTTATTGAATTGTGAAAAATTGTATTGCTTTTTCAAAAGCAGAAAAAATAATATTGTCAGGATTATGTTATCACAACCATTGTTCATATAATTATATGCACCTGTTGGCATGGGCGCAAATCCAGGTGGGGGGACAGGGGACAGGGGGACATGTACCCCCACCTTTTTGAAGATAGGCGAATGTCCCCCTTCCCCCCCACCCCCCCCCCCCCGCCTTTTTGAATAACCTTTTTTTTTAATGCGATAACTTTTTTTTTTTTTTTTTTCTTGTCAGAGAATTTGGGAGGAAAACTAGACCCAAAAATGTGATAACCTTTTTTTTTTGGGGGGGGGGGGGGTTGGGGGGTTGTCAGAAATTTTTTTTCAGACATTTCGGACAAGTTAAATCATGTGGTGACCCCCCCCCCCCCCCCCCCTCCCCAAGTTTCAAAATGGATTTGCTCCACTGGATGTATGACATTTGCTCCGGCGACAATTGCTCCTGCGACAAATGCTCCTAAAAATACGACATTTGCTCCGCGACAATTGCTCCGCGACATTTGCTCCTGCGATGATTGCTCCGACGACATTTTCTCCCGCGATAATTGCTCCGACGACATTTGCTCCTGCGACTATTGCTCCTGCCAAAATTGCTCCTGCGACAATTGTTCCGTCGACATTTGCTCCGATCGAGCGACAATTGCTCCGCGACAACTGCTCCGTTGATAAAAATGAATATATGTGACAATTGCTCCGTCGACATTTGCTCGGATCGAGCTACAATTCCTCCGCTACGTTAGCTCCGTCGAAGAAAATGATCACTGCTCTGCAACAATTGCTCCGTCGAAATACATGTTTGCCGAGACAATTTTGGAGGATTGATGACACCGGCGTAAATCCGTTCCGAGGAGTATAGAGGTGGGGAATGAACGAAATATTTTGCCCAAAATTACCACTTCTTGCTTCATAAGAAGTCTTATTTTGCAGTCAAAATACACTCTAGACTTATAAGATATTTAAATGGTACATATTTGGTCACCTCACTGCTAAATATTCATAGGCGCCGAAAGTGGGGGGGGGGGGGGGTAGTGGGGCGGTCGCCCCCCCCCAAAAAAAACCCGAAAAAGTGGGGGGGGGGAAATGCATTTTCGCCCCCCCCCCAAAAAAAAAGCCCCCCCCCCATAAAAAAAAATAAAAAAATCAGTAGTAAAGGAGTAAAAATCTTGTGTATATTAAAAGCTTGATTGCTTTATTACGTAATTGTAAGCCTTTGTATTCATTTTTCGTGCATGGAGATCACTGAAGACAGATAAAGCATTCAAACTTTTAACTTTTACGTAGTGGAGGTTTTTGTATTAGACGTGTTTAATAGCGAAATGTTCTGAAAGGTGTGTATGTGCGTCTGTATTGTTGTGAGAGGGTGGGAAAGCGTGTGTGTTTTTTTAGGGGTGAGAAGACATGAGCATTTATCGACGGAGCAGTTGTCGACGGAGCAATTGTCGCAGGAGCAATTATCGCGGGAGCAAATGTCGCGGAGCAATTGTCGCGGAGCAACTGTCGTATTTTTAGGAGCATTTGTCGCAGGAGCAATTGTCGCCGGAGCAAATGTTGGTTCCCCCCCCCCCAAACCACCCTGTTTCTAAACATTACGAGCGAGCGAAGCGAGCAAGGAAAACACACTTTTTTGTGACAAAGTATCATTTCGTCATCAAAATACACCACAGGCCTATAGCCTTTCTAAAATTATATTCGTCCGCCTCCCGTTGCATGCCCACTTTGTTTGCCTTCCAAGTAAGTTTCACTCTAGAGTCTAGACTTTTCATTGAGCGCAGCGAGGGACGAAAAATATACAAAATACACTAGATGATTTATAATGTACACTGATACTTGCAGAATTCGAGGATATAGTCGGACACCTCGCTGCAAAAATATCATGATATGCAGATATCCGCTGCTGGAACAAGAATGATTGCTGATTGTTTTTAGATTTTATAAGCGGGCAAAAATGATTTTTTAAAATACTTAGAACAGGTTTAAGTGTATTGTTACGATCCCTTCTCGTGATTGTAGTAACGTACATTTATCGGCACCTTCCGTTCACACAGATAATATGATCAGGGTGTGATGATAGGAATAGGCTAATGGTCACAAGCGGTTATCTCCTGAAAATTGATCTATTTTAGGTCGACTTACAGTTAAATAACTGTCCCTTTATGAGTTAAAGAATTTAACATAAATATTGGATAGAGAGACAAGATGCAAACCTACTCCCTTTCTTAAAAATATTGATATAACCGGCAGTGGTTAAGATAGTGCAATCAAGTGAGCGAAGCGAGCGACGCTTTAAATTCAATTCAATTCAGTTTTATTCAATTCCATATATAAACCAGTACCGTATCATTAACATGCAAAAGTGTAGTACAGTGTGCTAAGTCATAATCATTAAAATAATCATTAAAATTGCATGCAATTATTAAAACATTAACAGACTGAAAATAAAGATAGGAATTTGTTTGCTGTATAAAAACCCTTGTGGGTTTGTTTTGACAGCCTCTTCCAGGTTTTCCCTTAATTTTCATTTCTCTTTTTCCTTCTTTCTCTTTTCCTCTTTTACATCATCATCATTTCTTCTTTAAAAATTGGAGGTATATTTGTACACGCCATCTCCCCTTCTTCTTTTTCCTCTACAAGCGATTATTTTTAAAATGTCTTCATGGCTAGACAGGGGCGAATCGGGGGGGGGGGGAGGGGCTCAGATAATCAACCCTGGGCAACCCCCCCCCCCCCCCCCCCCCCCGCACAAAATATGAAGATGGTGAGTGTACAAAGTATTTGGATCTAGTCCTTTAATCTTTAGTGTGCACATTTTCTCTTTGTATTTATATATTTTTAAAGAATCCATGTTCGGGGGGGGGGGGGGTGAGGTGCTTTAAGGCCACCGCACACCTTACGATCGGTCTGCGATCCGATTTCAGAAGAAAATGTAATATCATTTGAAAAATCATTTAAAAACGCAAAAATATTTTTGATTGAGGTTCTGAATAGTCATACAGATAGTAAAATCGATAATACGGCCTTTGCTGAGTTTTCTAGTAGGTGTAATGGCCAAATCGGCTCCAAGTCGTAGTGACGTCATAGAAATCGTACGACTGCCTACGATTTGAAACTAATTTTGCCCTTATTCCCTGTAGAAAGCTGACAGCTCACCAAAACCCTATATTTAGTATTCATATTGCTTTTCAGAACCTGAATAGGGTAGATTTCATTTGTTAAAAGGCCAATATTTAATGCCATAGCGATTTATTTCAGAAATCGGATCGCATACCGATCGTAAGGTGTGCGGTGGCCTTTAAGCATACCTATTTGCCCAATGTAGGTAATTTTGGTCCAGTTATCACACTTTTTACCCAAATATCACATGTTATGGCCCTAAATATCATTAAAGGGCAATCCAACCTTGGTAATAAAATGATTTGTGTGAAAGCAGAAAAATAAGGAAAAAAGGATGGTGAAAGTTTGAAAGAAATCGGACAAGGACTAAGAAAGTTATGGATGTTTGAAAAATGAGATCACTACATCTATGCGAATCTCAAATTGGCAATTTGGTGAGTCAATTGTGACATTTTTGTGGACAACTCTCCCATTTGTCGTACACAACAATATCATTAATTTGCGGTTTTCTTCGAGGAGCTTTTACCCTCGGGGCTGTACTCAAAATATATTGGAGATAGCATGTTGTTATAGGTTCTCATGAACGAAAAGATCCTACTGAGTAATGCATTTTGAAAAAAAGTGACATTTTAGTCATTTTGTGTGTTAGAGCGAATGGGGGAGTTGTCCACAGCTACATCACAGTGACATTACCTATTAGGCCAATTTGAAATTCCCATATGTATAGTGATTACAACTTTCAACAATTCATAACTTTCTTATTGCTTGTCCGATTTTGTTCAAACTTTCACCAATCTGCTTCTTTGGTTTTTCCTCTTTCTTTCAAAGCAACTTGCTATTAAGGTTGGATTTCCCTTTAATGTGAAAGTCTCCCACAGTAGCCTATATTTCTTCGTACCCTGTTATAATTTTCGCTTTACAAATAAACGTAAGACAAGCATATTCAGAAAGATGTCCAAAAAAAGTTACGTTTTATTTTAAGAAAAAAATGAAAACAAACAAGGAGACACAACTGAACTTTCAAAACAACAGCTGTTCATAAGCTACAAGTTTGAATGTAATAAAAAAAGGATGAAGTGAATTTTTAAAGAACAGAGTGATACAGTCCAGAGTGATACAGTCCAGAGTGATATAGTCCAGAGTATAAAGTTTGTATTTTTTAAAGTTTATTTATTTATTTTTTTTTTTGGGCAAACGGGCTGGAAGATTAAAAATATATGTTTTCACGTATCTCAGTCATGCAATTCGTTGTTTTCAGTGCTGACACAAGATTGTAGTATTCAATAAAAATCATTTATGAAGCCCTGAAAAAAATCAATTAATCATAACAAAAGTTTATAGTTTGGCTACAAAGAATGAATACGTAAGATTCATCAATAATCTCAAAATTGTCGAGGAGCAAAATGTCGCATATTCATTTCTATCGACGGAGCAATAATCGAATTTTTTGAGCAAATGTCGGCGGAGCAATTGTCGCAGGAGCATTATTGTCGCATATATTCATTTTCATCGACGGAGCAGTTGTCGCGGAGCAATTGTCGCTCAATCGGAGCAAATGTTGACGGAGCAATTGTCACAGGAGCAATTGTCACAGGAGCAATAGTCGCAGGAGCAAATGTTGTTGGAGCAATTATCGCGGGAGCAATTGCCGTTGGAGCAATTATCGCAGGAGCAATTGTCGCGGAGCAATTGTCGCGGAGCAAATGTCGTATTTTTAGGAGCATTTGTCGCAGGAGCAATAATGTCGCAGGAGCAATAATGTCGTAGGAGCAATAATGTCGCCGGAGCAAATGTCGGTTCCCCGCGTCACTGCCTGTTTAGGCCAGGAGCCTGTCCCGAAATAGTCACCCCATTTTACCCATAAGATATGACCCAGTAAAGTTACTTAGACCATCTAAGTCATTGACAAAAAGGTTGTCAGCCTGACCGTAGCCGCCGGGTTAAGCCCCCAGAGCCCCCACAAGGGACCCCAAAGTCGGGTCGATTTCACCCCATCTCACCCATGCACAAAACTTTCTCAGTAGGAAGTAGTATGACTGGACATTACAAAGCACAAAAAACTGACAAAAATTTCTGTCGGGATGGGGTGTCAGACAGCCCCTAAAAATTGGGGTAAATTTTTCCCCTTAAAGCCCAGAGACCAAATTTTGTCAGAAGGAAGAGCTATGGATGTACATTCCAAAAATATAAAAACTGACAAAATTGTCCATCAGGAAGGGAAGGGGGTTCCAGATCCCCTGAAATGAAAACCCCAAAGTGCCCTTTGACAACGCTTTGCCCCCCCCCCCCAAATGCTCTATATGGAAAGAAAAACCATTTTCTTACCTTCTGACTATGATAATTCAAAAGCGTTTCATTCAATTCACTTTAAATTTTCATAACATAATTTTGAGTATAACAATCTTCTCGAGGTGCAATTTTGAGTTAATTGGCCTTTTGGTTAATAAGTTATTAAATTGTGAAAAAAGTATTGCTTTCTCAAAAGTAGCCAAAAAATATTGTCAGGATTATGTAAACACACCCATTGTCTTTCTTCACCTGTTTTACAAAGCATAATAGAAGAGCTTTTCAGGTATCTGTGGTATGTGACTGCCAGGCTGAAATGTACTATTCATGTGTTAATTGCACAGATACCAAGCAAGCTGCTCTATTATGCCTTGTCAGATGGTCAATGGCTGTGTTTACATAATCCTGACAATATTTTTGGGCTACTTTTGAGAAAGCAATACATTTTTCACAATGTAATAACTTATTAACCAAAATACCAATTAACACCAAATTGCACCTCAAGAAGATTACTATACTCAAAATTATGTTATGAAAATTTAAAGTGAATTGAATGAAACGCTTTTGAATTATCATAGTCAGAATGTAAGCAAATGGTTTTTTCTTCGCATACAGACATTTTTTGGGGGAAAGCATTGTCAAAGGGCACTTTGGGGTTTTCATTTCAGGGGGTCTGACACCCCCTTCCTGATGGACAATTTTGTCAGTTTTTATATTTTTGGAATGTACATCCATAGTTCTTCCTTCTGACAAAATTTGGTCTCTGGGCTTTAAGGGGAAAAATTTACCCCAATTTTTAGGGGCTGTCTGACACCCCATTCCGACGGAAATTTTTGTCAGTTTTTTGTGTTTTGTAATGTCCAGTCATACTACTTCCTACTGAGAAAGTTTGGTGCATGGGTGAGATGGGGTGAAATCGACCCGACTTTGGGGTCCCTTTTGGGGGCCCTGGGGGCTTAACCCGGCGGCTACGGTCAGGCTGACAACCTTTTTGAATGACTCAGATGGGCTAAGTAACTTTATGGGGTCAAATCTTATGGGTAAAATGGGGTGACTATTTCGGGGACAGGCTCCCAGACTAGTTGGACAAGACATAATAGAGGAGCTTGATAAGCATGTGGACTATGTGGCTGCCATGCTAAAATCTACTATTCATGTGTTAATTACACAAATACCTTGCAAGCTTTCTATTATTCCTTGTCAAACAGGCGCATGCAGATGGACAATCGTATGGGTGTGTCTACATAATCCTGGTAATATAATTTGATATTCTCAAAATTGTGTTATGAAATTTGAATTGAATTGAATAGAACACTTTTGAGT
Organism: Heliocidaris tuberculata; assembly: GCA_025618425.1. Lineage (NCBI taxonomy): Eukaryota > Metazoa > Echinodermata > Echinoidea > Camarodonta > Echinometridae > Heliocidaris > Heliocidaris tuberculata. The sequence goes on along the minus strand of CM046835.1, from coordinate 33,923,701 downwards.
TATCATCGTCAGAAGGTATATAAGAAAATATTTTCCTTTATAACATACAGAGAATTTTCAGGTTCAGAGAGTTGTCAAAGGGCATTTTGGGGTTTTCTTTTCAGGGGGTCTGACACCCTCTTCCCTATATGGACGATTATGACATTTTTTATATTTTTGGAACGTACATCCATAGCTCTTCTTTCTGACAAATTTGGTCCCTTGGCTTCACGGGGAAAAATTTACCCCACTTTTTAGGGCCCCGTCAATCTGACACCCCATCCCGACAGAAATTTTTGGCATTTGTTTGTGTTTTGTGATGTCCAGTCATACTACTCCTACTGACAAAGTCTGGTGCATGGGGGGGGGGGGGGGGGGGGAGGAGATGGGGTGAAATTGACCCGACCCTGTGGCTTCTTTTTGGGGCTGGCTGGGGGCTAAACCTCACGGCTACGGTCAGGCTGACAACCTTTTTGTCAATGACGGTCCAGTAACTTTATGGGGTCAAGTCTTATGGGTAAAATGGGGTGACTATTTCTGGACAGGCTATTCCTACTGTAGGCCAGTGGCGTAGCTAGGATTTTTTACAAGGGGGGCAAGTTCTGCTTGAAGGGAGACCAGTATTTTTTTCTTCTCTCGCCAGCGCTCCAAAACTCGCTCAGTGGGGGGGGGGGGGGGGGGGGGGAGTTATCAGATATTTTCCTCCATAATTCTCTGACAAGCAAGCAAGCAAAAAAAAAAAAAAATTCTAGGAAAAGTTGTCAGGGGGGCACTCTGCCCCCCCCTCAGCTACGCTAGTGCTGTAGGCCTATATACTATAATTAACTGTGAGAACTACGCACAAACTGCTCAAGACTGGTTTACGGCTCCATTCCATTGTCGCGACACATTAGGAGGAAAACTTCTCCGAATGTTGAATTTTTGGTCATTTTTCGACATTTGCATCCTTCGCGAATCGTTCGCGAGCCCCGTGAAAACAAACTTTAACAAAATAGGCAAGCCACCCTCTGCCCCTTGCTTGGACAGCTCCTAGTATATGTATTATATTCTTATAGAAGACCAGTTAGAGAGCTTGATTGAACTTATAAGATGGCATAGCTTTATTAAGGTACTGTGCAGGCAGACATCTTTGTAGTCAAGTCTCCATGGGCAGGTATCATACAAGTACTCATTGTTTCATCACTGACCTGTTATGAGTCATGGGTTACAGGTCATTCTATATTTAGCTATTCATGCTAGTCTGTATTTGCAGACTCTGTTAACTAGCTATCACTACAATATGTACAAGAATTATCACTGAAAAAGAAATATTTACTGAAGATGTATAATCCCGACTTCTACAATCAAAGATGTTGCCTTAGCAATTTTGCAGTATCAACAGTGTGGCCAGCGAAAAAAATACTATTCTGCTATGCTTGGGAGCAGCGAAAATTCTGCTAAATCATAGTTACTCAAAAATTCTCTGACAAGCAAAAAAAAAAAAAAGTATTATGCTAAAATTTTGCTAAATTTTGTCAAATTATGCCTAGCATAATGCCAGATGCTAAGGCGGTCAAAATTCTGCTGCCAGAAAACAGAATTCTGCCAACTCTGGCAACCTTGAGTATCAACTTTAATGGTCGATCGATCAGCTGACGGTTTCACTCTCACTGCTACATGATGAATAGGCCTACTGGTTTCTCCATGCCTTGTCAAGACATTTTGTTGCAGTAGGAATATGCTTCTGGATTCTTCTGGAATCTACTCACCACAGACACCAGTAAGAATGTTTCTATTGTTTTATGAACCATTCAACTATACTGAGCGGATCAAAGGGGGCGGGGGCCTGGGCCCGGTCCTGGGCCATCCCGTAGTACTGAAATCTATCCACTTTCCATATTTAAAACCAGTAGAAAAGGGACCAGTAGAAACCATTCTGAGCTTCTACTGGTTTTTACCTCTAATGGTTTTTACAGAAATTTCGACTGGGTCCAATTCTTCTCCTTCTCCTTCTCATATCCATAGGCCCTCAGCTATCTAGCTATGGCTGGCTGCGCGCATGCGCATGTAACACGAGCCTTTTCGCACGTTTTCTTCTCGATTTCGACGTCGCGTCGACGGAGCATGCAGTGCATGCATGCAGCGCCGCTGTAACACACTCGGTTAATCCAGCTCTCATGTTTTGGAGTTTGGACCACACATCTGCTGTTTGAAGGTATTTCTTAGCTTTGAGGGACTTAGCTGATGTATTTCATTTTAGATTAGAGATCTATTGGGCAGTATGGTTTTAAAGAATCTTTATTTTCGTGGAAAACATTGGTCATTAGACGCCTATTTTCATTTATGTTTGCACATTATTACTAGAGTCTATGTATCATTTTGTGTATGTTATTACCGGTCAGGATGTGAAGGGAGACCCATTAACTTCGAAAGCTAACTTTGACTTGAGTTTTGTGACAGCTAGATATTGGGGAGCCCTATGTCTGCGCACCTTAGACCGAAAATTCTGTCTCTCGTTCATTAGCCTCTTATCAGCTTATTAATTTTGACAGGGCTATTATTAGAGACAGAAACGCTCCTAAGACTAAAGTCTATCAGATCAGTGTATCACTATCACTGCTGTGCAAACTACTGTCTACACGCTGACGTGTAGCCGGTATGTAGTTGTAAAAATGCTTGTATTTTTATTTTTTAATATAATTTTCTAAATTGAATAGATTAGGCCTAGATCTAGGCTCTATAAATTCACGAATCTGTTTACTTGCCAATTTGACGGAATAATTTGTTTAAATAAAGCTCCTTTTTCAGGTAATTCAGGGTCCAACTCCAAAGGACCAAGGTATTCTCCATTTGAAAATCTTGCAGCCGTATTCAAACTGTTAATGTTAGTGTGTAAGCCAATGTGTATTCAGTTTGCATGACCGTTTCTGTGTCTAAGTGAAGAGCTAAGAGCTAACGAACAAGAGACAGAATTTTCGGTCTATGCGCACCTAAGATTTGACCTGAAAATTAACAAGTAGACTCTACCATATTTCTTTAATATTCCTCCAATGCTTAATTTTGTATTGTGACTGATATTCTAAAGACTAAAAAGAGTAAGTTTGCAAAAAGTCTCATCAAAATTAGAGCAAGAACAATGCCATTTTAATGTAACATTATCAGACATGTTAATTGTTATTTTACTTGGTTCCAATTCAATTTTCAAACTTTAATGTGAGGAATAATAATGACTAAATACACAAAATAAACTAGTATGAATAAAAGAAAAAAAAGATAAGAATAGACATAGAATCAATATCTCTTTCAGACCTCTTTTCCAAAAAGGTGAATTTTACCGTTTAAAAACGTGTTCACGTTTTTAAACGTGAATTCGGCCACTTAAGACAAAATCCTATTTTAGGACTCTTTATTTCAGAATTATTTTCACTTTCTCAAATCACTGAAGCCCATTACTGTTTCAACAAAATAACAATACCAGAACGATATTAAGAATTGCCATGGTAATATTTATTATCATTTTCGTTGTCTTGGAGGCAGTTTTCGGCCGCATACAAAGTTCAGTGGGAATGTGTTTTGCTAGCATCACCGATATTCTTCCCTTGTAGCGCACCAATTCAAATGACTCAAAATCACCAGTGCACAATCCCTGGGATCGTACCGCCATCAGTTTCTCTGCTCTGCACATACGGGGAACTATCAGTGGTCCGACAGTAGAGGCGCACGGCCTATATTGGAGACTCTCTCCCATTTGAGAGACTGTCTCTCATATTGGAGACTTAGCTTACAAAAGGATAAAAGAAACAACACCAACAAAGGCAGTTTATCCCAGCCAAATTTTTTGCCTGACTGAGGTCAGAAACCTATTTGTTTTGTGTGTGGGTCATAACAAAAAATGTTATGAAAACAAAAGTAGAAGGTGAATCTTTGAAGTAGACGGTCAAAAGGGGTAATTTTTCATGAGGAATCTGCTTATCACATTTTCATTTTGCGCCGAGGTAATCCCTTTGCCGCAAATGTAAACAAAGAAAATAGATCTCCCAAATGGGAGACTGTCTCCCACATCGGCTACCAAAAATATTTATAAAAGTCTCTGATAACACAGACAATCTCCCAAATGGGAGTCTCCAATATCAGCCGTGCGCCTCTACTGTCCGAGCGATTGGTTGCTAGTGATTTTGAATCGGTACTAGACTACAACACAAGGAAATATCAACGATGCAGGCAAAATGCGTTTTTTGGGGGGTTTTTTTTATCAAATTATGTGTACTTGTCGAATTGTGGATATCAGACTCCGGCTAGTGAGATAAAAGATTTTTCTTAATATTCAAATACATATTTCATCTGTCCTTGTTCCGTTTTTTTTTTAAAGAATAGGACACAACTGGAGAAGATTCTGACTTGATAGATTTATACATGTACCTGGAGCACCACTGCCTTCAGCGGCGGTGCTCCATGGAGTTGGCTGTCATGATGAACTATGAAATGGACAAACATGAGTGATGATGAAGCTGTTGTTTACTTTGTGTTGACAATTTGAGATTAAGAATATGGCTATGGCTAGTTTCATAACATGTAGATCTGTAACAAAAACTGTTATATCCAAATTTATGAAAGACCATCTCGCATCAACCTGACTGAGCGCTGTCACTGTCTGGTGTCTGACTGTGTGTCACAGATGCTACTGACATAAAAAAATGTGATCATTTTTATTAACAGTTTTTATTGCAATTTTCAGCATACTTTTAATCGCTAAAACTGCCTGAGTCTGAGGCGGCATGTAGATGTAGATCTAGATTTAATTGTTATTGACTGAATGATCAAATGAAATCATGACTTTTCAGTCGCAATGTCACTGTTAACATTTTTTTTTTCCTTCACTTTTTAAAAATAATTTTCTGGGGTTTGTTGCATAAATAGACCTATTACTTACCCCTGAACTGATATACATGTATTATCGGTCTCAAACTAAGTCTCGCATATTATTACAAATACAAGCCTATTTACCATATCTTGTTTTGTTATTTCACTTAATCATTTTTGAAGCTTTCTTCTCCTTTATGTAGCTCCTCTGGCTGTATTTTTTATTGCCTGTGGAGCAAAGAATGCAAGGCGAGGAAGCCGTCACCTTTTCTACACTTTGAGGTCTGGTGTCGTCACACACCTTATGGTCCCATGTACTTGATGACCACTAAGTTGGTCTTGCTTTACTGACTGCAAAGCACAGCTTAAAGTCCGTTCGTCCGTCCGTCTGTACGTCTGTACGTCCGTCAGCATGGCTGAAATCAAGTATAGCCTGCCAAAGGCGGTAAGGGTCAAAGGTCAATTCGCACTGTGTTGATGTTAAGTTTACCTGGCGATAAATTGGCACGTTGTGTCAAAGGCACACTTCAGCAGTGCCTTCATGGTTACTATAAATTATGCAATATGCAGCTTTGTGACTGAATCTAGTGTCACAAAGTCAAAAGCGGCTTTGATCACAAGAAGTGTGCTTTTTCCGAAGTAACACTAGTGCCTTTTTAAATATGATTCCAAAATTGATTATATGTACATGTATGTTATCTATTCCATACTGATTAAGGTCCAATGCTGATTGTAAGATCTGTGTACTTTCACGAGACCAAAAGAAAGTGCAGTACATTATTGGTGTTTTTGTACATGTTAATGTGGCATTTTGCCGGTTAGGTACGAGGATGTGTTTGCTACCTATAGGAACGTCATTGGCCACACAAGTCTCTGACTGCCGTCAGTGTCACAGGTTTTGTGCAAGTTGGTCACATCACATGTCACATATGTAAATTTTTGGAAAATGATTATAATTCTAATGTTCATTGTTGTGTGCGTTGATCATTGCCCACGTCCGATAATCTGTTTTTTTTAACATTGAAGTTCATGATTTAAGTCAGTGAAAACAGATTGAGGACAGGAGCTAAAGACTCATCAATAACAGAGTACTAACATGTAGACGTAACGTTTTGGAGTTGTTTTAAATGCAGAGTACCAGCTGAGCTAGTGCAGTGGTCTGTTGTTAAGGACCATATAGCATGGACAGATTATATCCAGAATTTTTTGGGGAAAAAAATATATATCATAGTCCCATGTGTACTGTTACCTCATATTTCTGAAAGTTTGAGAAAGTATCATGGCTGAAAATTTGGCCTTTGCAAATGCTGTATAATTTGCTTTAGAAATTAGAGTCTGAAAATTGCAGTCTGTCCTCTCTTCAGTCCCATACATGTCTTATATTCTGTGTGTGAGGTACACATGTACATAAAAAGTGGAAAGATCGTTGCAGGAGGGTAAGATGATAATTTTTACCTTTTGAATTAGCATTTTTAATAAAAATTATGGTCTCAGCAATCACAATTTGGAATTTGAATACAATTCTGCATGTAGGATTGCATTCATTCTATCCATTTTATTCTTACCCACAAGACAAATGCATGTTTGGATTCCAATTTTTATTCAATACCAATTTCATTTTCCTGCAGCATTTAATTGTGCATATCTTTTCTATCTTTCATCAGGTGGTCCAGTGCCGTCGGCGGAGGGGGCGTAGGAGAACCGTCGCCATGGCACCTGCTTCCCTGAATGGGCCAATCACCGGGCTGGAGGAGAAGGAGTTGGAAGGGGAGGACCAGGAGTGGTGCAAGGAGTGTTTGAGACGAGGGGAGAGGAACGCTGTGAGTTACCTTCAGATCAGCAATGAGCTGGCTGTTCTTGTGTGCAATGATGAGCTGGTAAGAAAATTGGAGGTCTATCCGTCCAAATTGGTGGCGGAAGAAACTGTTTATGGTTTGCATGTTGTAGTTGTACATGGTAATGATACTCAGTATTTAATTAGCAAAACAACAGAAAAGAAATCATTCATGTAGGTATTTTCATTTGAAAGAGACCCATGGTGCGTTATTGATTGAAATCAACAAAATTGGAAGTAAGAATTTGTGAGGCCTACTACAATCATTGTGTAAGAAGTTCCTCTCATTTTCTTTCTTCAAATTTATTGTCAGTGTTAATGTTTTATTCTAAACAGAGGTAATTGAGAATCTCATTAATTTTTGGCAACCTGAGGACCTCAGATTTCAGATTTAGAATGTAAAGACTACTCTTTTAATGTCGTTATGTACTTGAAATTGGAAAGAGAAAACCTCACTCAAGGAGTAATGTTGTTTACAATGACCGGACTATTTAAAATGGTATGCTTCCAAGCAAAAAGAATGTAAATTTGTATACTGTTCAAAGGAAATGTTGTGTTGAATGAATTTTGATGTTATTCTCACTACAGTGTACGTCATTACCAGCACTCGCTCCTGGCTCACATTTAGTTGTGGAACGAAGGGCAGCAGACATCATCCAGTGCAGGAGGCGGAAGAGACGAGCGACCAGTCTGCATAAGTTAGATCCCATCAACCCCCAAAGCAAACTCACAAGCCAGTCACAGCAACAAGGTCCTTTGTCAGTTACAGTCTCTCCTCTCCCAGCTGGAGGAGTTGTCCAGTGGCGCAATGAAAGCAACATGTGTTGGCTGGATGTGTGCATGCTCCTGCTTGTGCAGTTCCGAAGTCTTCGCAGATGTCATCAAGCACTTGGTGCAACATTGTCACCATTGAGAAAGCTGTGTGATGGTTTTGATTCCACCCAGTGTGTAGCAGCTGCTGTTGTTGAAGCAACCAAGCAGAAGATGTCCTTGCAAGCAAAAAGCAATAATTCTGCATCAGAGGAACAACCGGCTGATGCATCGGACCTAGAAACACTATCTGCATATCTTGGAAATGACTTGTTAGGAGCAGGAGATAGTCATGACCTGGTAGATAATGAACTCCTTTCAGACCATTTTCTTGATTTCATCAATGAAAAGTTGCCAAACAACCATGTGTGTGATACAAGTGCCCAAAATGTAGATGAAAGGTGTAGTGGTTCTGTCCCCACAGACAACATTGGCCCTCTCCCCGCTAAAACCAAATCCGACAAAGAACCCCCTCATCTTCATGATACCAGTACTGAGGAACTTGCAGCTGCAGTGGAATCGCTGAGAACACTTAGAAAGGAACTCTTTGAGGTACTGAAGCCCAAACTAGGGTGCCAAGAGAACAAAGAGGAGAGTCCAATCTCTGCCCTTCCAGCACTCCTTCGGCTGGATGGTGCCACAGAGGAGCACTTCACTGTGCGTTACAGAAAGGAATTCTACTGCTTTTCATGTGGATTTACAAATGTCACAATGTAAGTGTATTGCCTTTTGCTGTTTATCTTTTGAGTATGTTGAATAATGATGTTATTGTCAGGCTTCATTAGGCACTATCAAAGTACAGTTATCAAGTTATTATGTGTGGGTTGTTTTTTTCTCTGTGTTTTTAGGTCCTTATTCTTACATTTTATTTTCCTTATTATGTTAGAATTGGTGGGTTAGCAGCTCTTTACACAAATGATAAGCATCATATACTGTGTAAACGCTGTTATTTTCGCGCTGAGCGACCCCAAAACATATTCGCGGGTTCTAAAATTCGCGCTGCACAATGACACGCTCGTATGTACACCCACTCCATTTATTACTTTACACACACGCAGTCCATTCAAATGCATATGGCATGCGGAACTACACACACGCGCTCAAAAATGAATTGGACACACACACACATATTAATGTGCCGAAGCGCGCAATTCAACCCGCATAGGAAATCAGGCTAATATTTTTACGAGTTCTAGAATTCTCGCTTGCAGAAAAAAGCGCGAAATCGGCGAAAATTAATGTACCGCAAATATTTCTGCATTTACAGTAGTACAGATATACTTCTGTATTGCTTGTCAAACCCTTTCTTCTTATAAAAAATAGCTTTTCAGTGTAAAGCATTAGAGCCAGTTGTGTTTTTCAACCTCTTGTGATTTCTAATTGACAAATATTATGGCTGATCACTTTCTGTGTGTTTGTATATTTTTTATCTTTAGCAAGCTCATGCCATTTGAAGTTAATATGCTGACTATGAATCCTATAAAAATGTCCTATTATATGATTATTCCACAAGAATAGATTGAAAGGAAGTGATTTCAGTGGAGTGCATAGATACGTAAATGCAGACACTGTATTTTCTTACAAGTAAACTACACTTGGAATTTCTTGAAGCTCTGTGTAACCATGAAGAAATGACATTTGTCTTTTTTTTTTTCATTCTCCTGTTCTGCAGACATAGGAATATTGTCATGACGGTGACCTCTACCTCCAATGATTTCAGCATGCAGAACCCCACAATGCATCACCCATGCCCACAATGCAAAGCTCCAGGGGAAATGAGTCGTCTCATCTACCACAGGTAAAGACAAAACATTATGCATGCAGAAAGGATAGAACAATTTCTCCTACCTCAGCAAAGTATTGAAATTTGATGTTTAATTTGTTGCCCATGATATTTGTAAATGGGAAAAAAAATAATTGCTAGTGCTTTAGTTCAGACATCATCTGTCTTGATTAGTTCAAATTGTATCATACATTTTTTTAATCATTATTCAAACATTTTGAGGACAAGTTTATCAACATTTTTTTGTGGGGAGGGGGTGAAATTGTTGTATGGAATGTTTGTGTGAAAATGAGATCACTAGAGAAACAAAAATGTATTGATAGAAAATTGAAAAATAGGAAGTAGTTTGATTATTATTTTTTTTAATTTGAACTTCAGTTTTATCTGCTTTCACATTTTTATGCAGTCACAAAATTCAATGCACTATGGAATTATTTGATGTGACATCTCATTTTCTCAAAACATAGTGAGAAAGACCTATTTTTTGTTTCGGACATATCTTAGCCTTACTGGTACATACCTTGAGCACAGGTGCTGCAAAAAGGAAATATTCTGTGGGTAGTGTGGGAACTTCACTTGTCATTTTTGTCCTGATTTTTCTTCACTGAAGTTGGTATCCCTTTAAAGAAACCTTTAGATAATAATTTTAGTTAGAATTATAGGCCCATATTCTCAAAAGGCACCTAACTTAAGCCCCCGCCTAAGTGTGTAGATTTAAGCCACCAAATTATGGAGCCAAATGTCCCCTCTTTTAATCCTACAAAATCACCATAGTTTTTGGACTAAATACAAATGCAAAAACCGACACGATAGAATTGATTTCTGATGTTCATTTCATGCCAGAAATTAATTTTGTTTCTTTATTTTGTTACATAAATATAGTAATTTATACGGGATTTATGGGGTTGACAAATGGCCTTCCATAAATCAGTGGCCTAATTAAAGCCAGGCTTAACTTAGGCCACTTTCGAGAATACGGGCCATACTTAATAACGACAGTATGCTCTTAATACTCTTAAGCACTTGCCACTAACTACCATGTATTAACATGATTTCTCTTTACATTTGTATAAACACAAATATATTTTCTTTTATCTTCACATAGCCTGCCAGCCTGTCCACTCATTCATTTCAGCAATGGCCTTAGCAGTACCAAAGATCTACCATGGCTGCAGCCTGAATTCCACCATAGAGGGCAGCAGTACCATCTGAGTTGCATCGTCCAGTATGTGCGCAACCCTAACCATTTTGTCATCTGGATACGCGATCCGTCAAGTAAGTACATATAGAGTATTCTGGTTTGGGGTATAATCTAGGTGCAAATATATATATGCTATATTTTATGTTTGTTCGTTCAAAGTTACAATTCAGTGCTCTAGTGTAAATAATAGAATATGGACTTACATGAATAATGAATGAGCTACCCTGGTTCTTATAAAGTCAAGTATATATTATGGTCAGTATCAGTGTTGTATTGATCAGTGTAGCCATGTTGTCGATTAAGGAAGGAAGGAAACTTCAATGCTGTAAGCAATTCTCAATAAATTCATAGTGGTTTAGTGGATTGTGAACTTCTATATCACGGAATAATGTTTGTTTCACGACAAACAATGAAAAAAGACATTATGTTTGAAAATTTATTTTAGAAAATTTCATGTTTTGTAAAATGTGAGAACATGTGATACATGTTTGTTCATTTGATGCTTAAGAATTTAATGAACCATGAAATGTCTTTTGAAAGCCACAAACTAATTCCTTTTGTAAATTTCTATTGACAACCCATTGCAGGAGAACAGTGGATGAAGTGTGATGGTCTGTCCTCACCAGTATGCTTGTGGCAGTCCCAAGAACCATCCGTCCCTCCCTCTGAAATCCACCTGGTGGGTTGGGAGCGACAGCATAGCGACTGCCATTCCTGCCTGGAGCTACAGCAGCAGATGATCTACATGGAGGAGGCATCGCTGGAGAGGGAGGATGAAGCTGTGTGTGGAACAGCCGATAATGCGGGGAGGGCTTCTACCGATGGTGATGCACCCCAGAGGAAAAGAAGCTGCCCTGTGGTGGTCGGGCGTAGTGCATCTCCTCTGACTACTTCGAACAGTACTTGGCCTTTCGTAGGACAACATACACAGGCTGCGAGATATAAGTCAGATATTTCTCGTCTCTCTCCCCAACCAACCAAGCCACTGCCGACATCCAGTATACTGTCCATTGGGACTCCTCCCCAATCTCCTGAATTCCAAATGCCAAAGACAAGTGCTTCGTCGGAATCAAAGAACAGTATTTCTACAGACACCCTTAGCGGAATCCAGGAAACTGGCAAACTCAAAGGTGACATGTCAAAACCGCCGACATCATCAGGCAGAAAAAACTCCAAAGGGGATAGGTGGGAGAGAGCAGTCAGTGCTGCAAAATCTGAGAACCAAGGACATGAGAGCAATAAGAGGAGTGTTGCCAGCTATCTGCTAAGCAAGATGAAAAATGCCCAGAAACCCCCAGGTGTTCTTACAGGACTTCTGGGAAATTTCCCCAGGTCAGTCACAACACGGCAGCAGGATGCTAAGGAGGAAGGCAATGCACAACATGCTGTTTACAATGCCGTCACTAGGAGCTTTTCTGTGCTTCAAACTTTGCGCTCCCTGAATGTTAACTCTACGCTGCCTAAGAAAGGCATTGAGGGTACAGGTCGAGACACAAAGACAGAAAAGAAGCCTACCCCTAGAATGAAACCCCTGATGGAAAAAGCAGGAGCAATCCTCCCCTCTGTTCCTAAAAAAGTTCAGAAGGTCCGGATCCCTCGGCAAAAAATCGAATCCTACAGTGCCTTTAAAGAGAAGTCCTTCAACATGTTTTCAGGTTACTTAAAGCAGAAAGACCCAACCCCTGAGGACATGGGCACTAACTGTAAGGACAGTTGCTCCCAGAACAATGCCAGCCAGATCCAGGAGGATGACTTCCAATCCAGCGTCCTCCTCACCCCGTCGTCTTCCGTCTCAAGCCCCAGCGCTTGCTCCGATGCTAGCCTTCAGAGTGAAAACTTGCCGGCAGGAGGCAACGTTGAACGTGAGATTGAGAGCCTCAACAACACGATGGATGCTCTATGCAAGGCTCTGGATGTCGCAGATGGTGCTGTACCTCAGACAGTTGTCTCTCAACCCCTCACCAATGTTGATGATGATAGTTTTCTTCAAGATCTACTTAGATGATGGCTTTAGTTCAGACTTAATGGAGGATGCATTTTGTATTATCATTGTTTCTCTGTGGAAAATAGATCATTCTAAAGGCTTGTTCACAAGTGACACAGTAAAACGTTGTAGCAAAATAAATTCCATTTTATGTGTAAAGGAAGGGCAAGCGAGGTAGAGAAAAAAAGTATCTGTGCGTAACAAAGGCCCCTAAAGGCCACCGCACACCTTACGATTGGTCTGCGATCCGATTTCAAAAGAAAATGTTATATCATTTGACAAATCATTTAAAATCGAAAAATACTTTTGATTGAGGGTCTGAATAGTCATACAGATAGTAAAATCGATAAAACAGCCTTCGCCGAGTTTTCTAGTCTGTAGAATGGCCAAATCGGCTTTGAGTCGTAGTGACATCACAAAAATCGTACGACTGCCTACGATTTGAAACTAATTTTGCCCTTACTCCCTGTAGAAAGCTGACAGCTGACCAAAACCCTATGTTTAGTATTCATATTACTTTTCAGAACCTGAATAGGGTAGATTTCATTTGTTAAAATACCAATATTTAATGCCATAGCGATTTATTTCACAAATCGGATCGCAGACCGATCGTAAGGTGTGCGGTGGCCTTAAGCACACTCCCTGATCTGCATGTTATAAGATCCAGAAATGTGAGGCGCGCTACACTAATGTCATTTTATTTTGCTTTGGTGTTTTTTTTTGGGGGGGGTGGGGGGGGAGTTTACCGTGTTGTGTGTTAACAAGCCTGAGGAGTTGGATTTAATGTACTTATATTTGTGCAATTACATTAAAATTTTCCCCATTGTGATAAGATTCAATTCATATTTGTATTACTGATGTTTGCAGTTGGAGAAAAATGGTGACATATGTCACGAGAAATCTTTGGGATGATAGACTGGTGATAGACTACTACCTCAGAAGTAAATGTGAAAAGCTCTTCTTTCATGACGTCACTGCAAATGAATGCAATAGAAACAAGGTACCTAGGCTTAGGAGAAAAATAAGGTATAATATACACCTTTCTCTTATCAGAGGACAGCACATGAAGATTATGAAGACTCCTAAAGATATAAGTGAGCAGTAAACTTTGTACACAATGTATTCCTAGGGGTCCATGTGCACCAGACCCATGTTCACATTTGGACATTTTGAGGATTCTGGACTCCTTAGGAGGGTAATTTAGGTTGTCTCTGTGTACCAAACTTCTGTTAGTTTTGATCCCTGCAGTAAGACTGTATAACATATCAAGTGAGATTTGTTGTTGAAAGGTGTAGATGAGGAAAGTGCAGTGCCATGAGATGAAGATTCAAGCAATAATTGATTTTACGATGAAATTCCTCTGAACATCAATATACTTTTGAATGTTTGAAATTTCAAAGTAGCAAGAATCATGAAAATCGAAGTCAATCAGAAATAATTATGGATTAGAAATCTAGAGGTAATCTTGAGTTCTGAAGATCAAACATTAAATATCACAAATTCAAAAACAATCTTGTACTGAAAAACTACCGATTGATCTGATGTGCGTTATGCCCTGTCCTCCCTCATGTTTGCCCAGGCACTGAGGCTACTGTTTATGCTGCATCTCGACTCACTCCCCTTCAGTAGATCCATTATTGTATTATTGATGTCTGTGTGAAGTAGTGAATGGTCGCTTTCTCATTCAGTATATCTTGAGCTGCCTTAGCACTGAAAGTGATATTGAAAATCAGTGGATTTGATTTGAAGATATTTGGTTTTCTGGATTGTTTGAAATAATATCGCTTTCTCATGTACTCTGAGCTTATCCTAGTTTCTGATGTATTGACAGTTTGTAATTTTGCTATTTTTATGCCTCCGCCCACCATAGGTGGTAGCCGGAGGCATTATGTTTTCGGGTTGTCCGTCCGTCCGTCCGTACGTCCGTACGGGTTTTGTTCTCGCGATAACTTAAAAACCGATTGACGAATCAACTTCAGACTTGGCTTGAGTGTGCACATGGAAGGGGCGATGCGCTGATTAGATTTTGGGGTCATAAGGTTAAAATTCAAGGTCATATAGTTCAATAGAATACATAAAAATGGTTCGTTCTTGCGATAACTTAAAAACTGATTGACGGATCAACTTCAGACTTGGCTGGAGTGTGCATATGGGAGGGGCAATGCCTTGATTTGATTTTGGGGTCATGAGGTTAAAGTTGAAGGTCACAGAGTTCAATAAAATATATTAAAATGGCTTGTTCTTGCAATAAATTAAGAACCATTTGACAGATCAACTTCAGACTTGGCTCATGTATGCATACGGGAAGGGCAATGGTCTGATTAGATTTTGGGGTCATGAGGTTAAAGTTCAAGGTCACTGAGTTCAATAAAATACATAGAAATGGCTTGTTCTTGTGATAACTTAAGAACCATTTGACGGATCATCTTCAGACTTGGCTCATGCATGCATATGGGAGGGGCAATGATCTGGCGGAGGCATAAATTCCGACCGTGCGCGGTCGAAATTCTTCTAGTTATAAATGTAATTCACTAAAGCTTGGATTTTGAGGACAATATTTATCTTTCAATTAAGTTTTCCATGTAATGTAATGTATGTTCTTATATTCAGTTAAACCGCAGGTCCCCAAAAAGTGCTCTATTTTATTTCCAGTTTTGCTTGACTGGGTCAGTCTCTGAATACATAATGAGCAGGAATCCCCGGGAACATCTGATTTCCAAATGATTGAATGGACTGGTTAACATTTACTGATTCTCATGATTTATACATCAAATAAAAGAGGAGGAATTAGAGATTCATGCCATACTCTATTTGTCTATGAAAAATGTGACAAAATTGGTGAAAAATAATGTTATTTTATGACCAAAAAATGGAAATTAAATGAAAAATAAACCTGTAAAAAACTCACATTGTTTTATTATGAGCCAGGTTGAATTTGACATGAGTGTAAAGGGCAATATCTATACTTTACACATATTGAAATAATATGTATGTACACTTAATGACAGGGTCAGGATCCAGCAAAATGTAACCAAACTACATAATGTATCCTTCAAACAGTTGATTCCAGCTCTCTGATTGGTTACTTCACAAGCCCTTTCCCAAAAATAGATCAACAGGTTTGTCACAGCCAGGACCACGTTTGCACAAGAGGTCAAGAGTTCACCCAACAGGTGGCATGTGGTTTCAAATATTGCGCCATAATCTTGCAGGGTGGCCTTGCCAGCCAATTACAGTGCTAGGATTCTATGGTCTTGACAATTTCAAGGATAAATTATGTACTTGGGTTGAATATTGCTGGATCCTGACCCTGTCATAAATGTATGGATGTTTTGAATATGATAATGTAAAAGATGAAACTTCAACGCTTCCATACATATGCGTTTTAATAATGGCTCATATACTTTTTATAAGTCTTTTATTGAGTTGAAATCTTACGAAGAAAAGTATTTTGTGTCACTATTTTATCACTTATTTTCAACTACTTATTCTTTGAATTATAACTTAAACAGGGTATGTCTGCATTGATAAACTATTCATTTATCTTTCCAGAAAATTTGATGAGCATAGCATTAATATTTCTTGATTTAATTAACTTTGAATATGACCATGCAAAACAGCCACTGGCTGCAAGGAGAGTGTGCAATTTCAGGCACTGGAAATAAAATCAGCCCTTTTTGCTCATTTGCATACGACCTGCGGTCTGACTGTATTGGCAGAATCAATAATTACTATCCATCCTCCAGCCTAGCGTAGCGTCTTCCAATACTGTAAGGTTTCAACTTCAAGTCATTTCAGAGGCTTGAAATACGTAAAGGCAGATAGGAATAGTCTACATTTTTTTTGTAATTGAAATACACATACTAAAGATAAAGTTGAGTTCTGGTCATGCAATTACATTGTGAAAGAAACTGTCTCAAAGCAGTTGGGAAAGGTTGACCATGTCTACATACGACTTGTTTTATACTGTGTTGTTTAGGAATCATCAAAATAGATAAGAAATTGACCCAATCTTGCTGAAAAGCACATGTACTGCACACAGAAATGGGTATATGGGACTACACACACAAGTGGCATGGATGTTCAGCCCGAACATTTCAGCCGCTTCTAGTCATATATTGAATATGAGGGCATTTGCAGAGCAATCCTTTTTCAGGGGATTTTTTCTACTACGATGTTCTTCCAAACTGACATAAAAGGAATGAGAAAGCCCACAAATTATTTTTCACCTTTCCCAGAACTCATCCTTTCCTTTAATCTTTCTGTTTCTGCATATAGCTGGAACAAAGAGGAAAGATTGAACTGTTGAATACCTATATACATTTATTTAAGCCCATTTTAATTCTGACACATTACATGTACTAGCAAAAATTATTGAGGTATAGTACATTTTGAACAACTTACCGGTACATGTAATTGTATTATAATCTTCATATTAATTGCCATAGCATTTGAGTGACACAGCTGGGTATGTTCACTGAGTGTAATCTTGGCTCAGTGCTGATTGAATTGACCATTATATACAATGTAGCCTGGTCATTCCATGAGGTTGGGGCAAAAATTATGACGATGTCCATGTAACGCTGGTATGAATATGTATAGTAGTGGCCAGCCAAAATCATTCCTGTTTCAGTTTGTACTCTTGCATTTCTTTTTTCCCACAGTTACATGGACATCACATTTATATAACATTACATTACGCTGAATTCAATTTCATCAAACATTGTTATGGTTGATAAGAGAAATACAAATGTAGTTCCTCACTTCTGGTATGTCACAGAATTGCCCCAACCCCATGGAACAACCCAGCCACTTTATATAAAAAGAAAGTGAATCTTTGACAATTATGCTATAGATTATAATAAGGTTCGTTGCTATGGAAGGTGATAATTTTAAGGTGAGTCATTGGAGTTTTCTGCTGCAATAGAGACTCGTAGGCTCAAAAATCAAAATCTCTCTCTCTCTCTCTCTTTCTCTCTCTCTCTCTCTCTCTCCTTCTCTCTCTCTCTCTCACCTTCTCTCTCTCTCTCACTGAGATGTACATTTATATACCCTGTCTTTCATTTACCCCAATTTATGTTTATTAAAATTAGGAAGGGACACTCTGTCTTTCCCGATTGAAAGGCATATTAGGTTTCATTTTATTTGATAGAAAACAATGTATGAATGAATGAGGCACAATGTTGTAAATTTAAGGTAATGTGAAATTTTGTCATCTTTGTTGATATTTTGTGGTATCTTGTGTCGGTCAATCTAAGGGAAACCTTTCCTTGGTAAGAAGAAGGTTGCCTTGAATTGAAGCATTTCATATTGAGTAACAGATGTGAAATGTTTGAGAAAAACGATTAGATCATGGCCCTCTTGCATAAAAAGTTGCGTTTAATCTCAACTCAAAAAATTAAACGCAAGTTGATTTTCAACAGATCAGAAGTTTTTGAGTTGCGTTTAATCGCAACTTTTTTTGCAAGAGGGCTGTGATCTTTACAAAGTTTACATACCAGCATTCCAGGATACATTATTTTCTTTTTAAATTCATATTTTTTGTACCAAGGCAGGGATGGGTTATGAGTTGACATTGTTTTCACTTTGATGTATATTTCATTTAATTTTTTTTTTTTAAAGAGTGATTGTGAGACCCATGCTCCAGCAGCAATTTACTCCGTGGTCACATAACTTTATTTCCAACAATAATTGAATTCTGAACTTCAACTCTGTACACAGCACTATACCAAACCCTCAACCTTACCCTAACCGGAAACCCTATTGCAACCCAAGCCCTAAATCTACATTTCTGACCCCCCCCCCCTCTCCACACACAAAAAACAAAACACAACACAACACAACACAACAACTACAAACAAACCAAAAATTAATAAATGAATACAATTTGAATAAATAGAAATTGTAGCTGGAGCAGATGTTGGATCACTAATAACAGCTATCCATATTTCATCATTAAGGCACTTGTGATGCTTGTATGCCAAAGGATGTTTTGTAGACTTCTATCGGTCAAGTTGGACTAATCTTGAGAGGAAGATTCTTTCAAGATGTAAAATTGTGTTTTTTGTATTGATTTCTCTGTTATGTACTTTTATATGTCACTCACTCACTTATTGTAAAAACAATTTGATATGTTTCACAACGCATATCATTTCAATATTTTTGTTTACTGTAAAAAGATGAATTTGAAAAGTAAAAGTTAAAAATGGGACATATTTTCGTCTTGAATGTTGCTTTGTGTCATGCTCTTATGTAATTAAGTGAAGTTCCATTATGGATAGATAAATAGATGGTTTATTGATATAAAAAGAAGAAGAAAGCAAACAGTTACAGTGCCCAAAGTGCATACATAAAATAATAATCAGCATTTACACTTTCCCGAGGCAGGAAAGTTTGGTGCTGTTGACATGATTACAGGGTCTTTCAAGAAACAGACTTTAGCATTGATTGTCCATCGTCTTCTGTAATGTGTGAACTTTGTATGTAACAATGACATGGATGTTACATAATATGATCATGATTTCAAAAGGCTATACAATATGGTATAGAAATTGCCCTAAGTTGCTTTCTAGAAAGTTTTTAATATCTAATTAAACATTCTAGGGCTATGACATAGGGTATGACATAATATCCAGCAATGGAAATCACATTACATGTATTTGATAACATTTCAATACCTTCAGGGTACTTGTCCTCGAAAATTGAGATTAAAAAATAATATAAGAAAACATTGAATGAGATTCAAATTTATGCAATGACAGCACAGATCCACAATCCTTTGATGGGGGGGGGGGGGGGGGGGGAGGGGTAGTGAGGGACACTAGCAGTTGTCCATAGTTATGCCTTTTCAAGGGGAGGCTGGGAGCTGCAGCCCATTGCACCTATGATAATTATGAAAGTATTGATATTCAGGCAACCATCACACTTATTTTAGCAGCAAGGTGCCTGAATAACCTCATATTCAGACAGTAAGATGTCTGTAAATGTAATTTTATATACCGTGTAATCATATCTTGTGTATTTTTTTGATGAAATAAACATTTTTACCTTAATTAAATGACATTTAGAAACTTTGATAATTGACACTCTTGGAAGAGGTGTCAGCCTCCTTAGCAAAATATAATATCTCGTTCAAAAACCAAAAGGTTACAGTGGAACCTTGTTATAACAAACTCCTTGGGACCACAGAAATTACAGTGTTATTTTGAAACCTTGGTACATCAGTGCTAAAAAATAAAAGAATACAAAGAAATGGGACCAGTAATATTCTAATATTACCTTCTTTTAACGAGATAACATATAACATTATAACAGTGTTCTTTATAACGAGGTTCCACTTATACGTCTATGGTCACAATACAATTGTGTCTCAAAAAATCTCTTGAATAGTGACAAGGCTTTTCAACATGGAGATCGATGGTTCCAATACATGGGATCTGTATGCTTTTATATAGGAGCTCTGTTTTTCAAGCATAGCGCCCTCACATGGTCAATTTTTTTTTTCTCTTCTTCTACACTTCTTTTCCCCTCGCTCTCTCCCTCTCTCTCTCCCTCTCTCTCTCCCTCTCTCTCCCTCTCTCTCTCTCTCCCAACTTCCTTCTCTCTCTCCCTGTCTCTCTCCCCAACTTCCCTCTCTGTCTCTCTCTCTCTCTCTCTCTCTCTCTCGTCCTCTGTGTACTCTCTACTCTCCTTTTCCCTTTCTATCTTCCCTCTCAAGCTATGTGCTTACCAACTTAAATAATGCAATCATTGATCTTTGAATGCAGAGACCCCTTTCACACCTCACGTTCGGCAGACTTCCATATCCAAACACGGCTAATGTTACAGAAAAAACAGTTCAAAATAGCACAAGCTTCTCGTGTTCGGCAACCCGAATTTATTTGGACAGACAAGAAGAATAAACCATTATTGATACGGGGTTTTTTTGGTGTTTTTTTCCAATTGCCCCGAAAAAAAATTGCGCGTGTATTGTGCGTATTGAATTTTCCCTCGTAAAGTTGTCACCTTTGTGGAATATCAATAAAAAAATTGGGACTAAATATTTCCACACCATGTTGCGTCGATAACAATGTCACGAAGACAAACAAAATATTATTTGAGACAGTAATCATAGACTTGCCCCTTAATCTAGGTATGTAATGTTTCTATTTCTTCGTGTCTATTAAAAGAGAATGTGAATAGAATTATGATTTCCAATCCAGTTTTGTATTGATGGGGGTGCGGCATGGCTGCATGCTTTCAAGATCAGAACGTTTGGTTTTTAGGTTTTTGAGATCTCTAACATTCAGCGATTTCCCCATCTCCTTACTTTTCATTCTTCTCATATTATTCTTGTTTTGCCTTCCATTTTTCATTTCCACCGTCCTTCCTCCTTATTCTTGCATGTTTTCATCTAATTCACACCCTATACTCTATCGATCCCTCTCTGTTATTTTCCCAGACCATATAGAGGCTTTCTTCTCCTATTCACATCCATCCCCCTTCTCTTCTCTCTATCTCTCTCTCTCTCTCTTCTTCTTCTTCTTCTTCTTCTTCTTCTTCTTCTTCTCTCTTCTTCTTCTTCTTCTTCTTCTTCTTCTTCTTCTTCTTCTTCTTCTTCTTCTTCTTCTTCTTCTTCTTCTTCTTCTTCTTCTTCTTCTTCTTCTTCTTCTTCTTCTTCTTCTTCTTCTTCTTCTTCTTCTTCTTCTTCTTCTTCTTCTTCTTCTTCTTCTTCTTCTTCTTCTTCTTCTTCTTCTTCTTCTTCTTCTTCTTCTTCTTCTTCTTCTTCTTCTTCTTCTTCTTCTTCTTCTTCTTCTTCTTCTTCTTCTTCTTCTTCTTCTTCTTCTTCTTCTTCTTCTTCTTCTTCTTCTTCTTCTTCTTCTTCTTCTTCTTCTTCTTCTTCTTCTTCTTCTTCTTCTTCTTCTTCTTCTTCTTCTTCTTCTTCTTCTTCTTCTTCTTCTTCTTCTTCTTCTTCTTCTTCTTCTTCTTCATTTCAACCCATGCCTATCCAAGATTTGTCGCTTGACTTCTGCCCCAGGGCATTATATCATCATCAACTCCATGACAAAATAATCTCGATGTAAACATAAAAGGCAAAAATCGTCTCAACTCGGTCTCGAAAAACATGCATGACAACCCGCGAATAGTGCGGCGTGCCTCGATGCCGCTGCGAAGAACCGGCGTTTCCATGGTAACACGACGCTATACGTAATGCCCACGAGAATTCGTCTGCACAGCACTGTCTCGTTTCTCTCATTTTATTCTTTCCCAATCTCCATGCTGGGGAAATTAAGTCTAGCACATCACAGCATCTTTGTTCTTAGATCAGTCTTGTTTTCATAAAGAAATTGTCATGTGCATAATACACACTATACTATTCACCATCAACTGAAGAAATCATATTCCAACTAGACGGTGTAGGCCCCCTGTTCTTAAAGTGCGGCCCACGGGCCACTTGTGGCCCGCGAAACGATTTCATGCGGCCCACCAAAAATATCTGAGTAAGAAGAAAAAGAATCTTGTTTTAAGAACTATGTTGATACACAATATATCATCCTAACTATTGGGAAGAATAAAAGTATCAAATTTTTTTGCTCGCTCGCAAATAGCGTATCCTATTTATCTGTTCCCTGCCCTACCACATATTATTATAGTTTTTTTTTTTTTTTTTTTTTTTTTTTTTTTGGGGGGGGGTTTAATCAAACAAAGACAAAATAAGGAGGGTGTATTCTAAAATCGTTTAACCGTCCTTAGGTGAGCCATTCGGGTATGTATGCATTAACGTCTGTGGCGGGGGGATGGGGCCTGGAGCCTCTCCCCTAAGAATATAAAAAAATTTCCTGCAGTCGGGCACCCACCATTTCATTTTCGGGCAGTGAAATGGTCTCTTTGTAATTTTTATATCTTATCTAAATTAACACATTTTGACGACGAAATTACATTTTCACAATTCTAAAGTGTCAATTTTTTTGCTCGCAAGCTTCGCTCGCTCGCTGAATGATGATGATAATAATAATAATTAAAAAAAAGAAGAAAAAAAAAAGAAAGCTAATACACAATGTATTCGGGCAAGAGTCGTGAGTCCCATGCGTCTTTGTATGTATATATAATACTCTGTGGCCCGCGACGTAATTTCAAGAATATTTCTGGCCCTCGTAACAAAATAATTAAGAACCCAGGGTGTAGGCCTTCCGCCATTTCATGTTAGAAAATAAACGAAAACCCCTTTTGTAAAACAACATCAATTCAAATGAAGAAGGCAACGCTTTGTAAAAATGTATATAAATTACATTGGAATGAAGAGAAAACAAAAATCTGGTTTATTGGTGTTTTCTTCTGTATATATAGTTTTGGCGCGTTATAAGTCCCGCTAGCGAAGGAGTAGGCACATGCAGTCCCATGGGCCCGCAAAGCTGGGACCTATTTTCGTCCACCGTAAGTCTCTATAATCCAGCTGGAATTGGAAACTTGGCAGCGATATCGAAAGATCTCATGACGAAAGATGGAAGGTATTATTAAAAAATAGGGGCGGGTAACTGTCAGCGAGAGAACATGATGATGGAATATGGTTCGCTATATACCTGCTGACAATTTATTTATACAACAGAATACACATGAGCGGATGCATTCGGGGTTATTGTGTTGAAATCTCATGGTATCGTGGCTCTTTGGCAATAGTCATGTAGAAGACAGAAGTTACAGAGGAAGGGAGCAGTACTTAGTAATTAAATTCTACAAAAATATTCGAATTCCGAGTAAGTGAGATGGAATACATGGGTACTGTTAAAATGATTTTATAGGCTTGAGAAGGACAGCTACAAAATATTATTTTCCATCATCATTATCAGTATCATTTATCATAATTATCGTAATCATTATCATTATTATTATCATTATCATTATTATTATCATTATCATTATTATCTTTATCATCATCATCATCATCTTTATCATCATCACCACCACAACCAGCAACACCACCATCATCACCATAATCACAACCAACACAACCACCACCACCATCATCACCATCGTCATCATCATCACAACCACCATCGTTATCATCATCATCATCTCCACCACCATCGTTATCATCATCATCATCATCCCCACCACCACCACCATCATCATCATCATCATCATCACCACCACCACCACCTCCATCACTACCACCACCATCATCATCATCATCATCACCAACACCATCGTTATCTCATCATCACCACCACCACCATCGTTATCATCATCATCATCATCACCACCACCACCACCACCATCACTATAATCACAACCACCACCACCTCCGTCACTACCACCATCATCATCATCATCATCATCACCACCACCACCACCTCCATCACTACCATCATCATCATCATCATCACCACCACCATCGTTATCTCATCATCACCACCACCACCATCGTTATCATCATCATCATCATCACCACCACCACCACCACCATCACTATAATCACAACCACCACCACCTCCGTCACTACCACCATCATCATCATCATCATCATCATCATCACCACCACTACCACCACGATCATCAACATCATCATCATCATCATCTTCTTCTTCTTCACAGTTGAACATCATCGTCCTTGCCGTCCTAAATAGCAGTGTCATTTATGATACATGCACTTACTTTTAGCAAGATAATTTAAGCTCCATTTTTTTTTTTTTTTTTTTTTTTTTTTTGCGTGAGGATAGGGGGGGGGGGGGGTGTTGCGCAAAAGTGATAAGATTCATATTAGACCAACGCGACGAAAGTATACCGCGTCTCTCTCTCTCTCTCTCTCTCTTTGTCACAAACCCATCACAATCATAAAAATGATAAACACCACGTGGTTTCTCTTTGCCTTTCTGCCTGCAACTTTCGAAAACAATTATTAGTTTCCGAGTTTTGCCATTTTCTCACGTCTGGAAAAGAAGCCCCAAACAGTAGAGAACAATCGAATATAATGAGATCCGTCACCAGTAATTTCATGATACGCATTGCTTAAATCCTTTTTCAAATTCATTGCAAAATTAGGTTTGAATGCTCTGAAATTATATGAAATAAAACAGTTGGTAAAATAACTTATGGCAAGGAGCTTCCATTTTCAGTTTCAGTTACTTTGTTGAGTTTCAGTCTGAAACATAGCACTCTAATAAAATCTTCAAGGAAGGTGAAATATTCTGATTAATCACCCATTCATTTGCCCCCCCCCCCTCTCTCTCGTCTCTCTTCCTCTCCCTCTCTAATTTCTCTCTCTCTCTCTCTCTCTTTCTCTCCATCTCCCTTCCTTCCCACTCTTCAGTCTGAAAAAAGCACTCTAATAAAATCTTCAAAGAAAGTGAAATATTCTGATTAATCACCCATTCATTTGCCCCCCCCCCTCTCTCTCTCGTCTCTCTTCCTCTCCCTCTCTAATTTCTCTCTCTCTCTCTCTCTCTCTCTTTCTCTCCATCTCCCTTCCTTCCCACTCTTCAGTCTGAAAAAAGCACTCTAATAAAATCTTAAAGGAAAGTGAAATATTCTGATTAATCACCCATTCATTTGCCCCCCCCCCCTCTCTCTCTCGTCTCTCTTCCTCTCCCTCTCTAATTTCTCTCTCTCTCTCTCTCTCTCTCTTTCTCTCCATCTCCCTTCCTTCCCACTCTTCAGTCTGAAAAAAGCACTCTAATAAAATCTTAAAGGAAAGTGAAATATTCTGATTAATCACCCATTCATTTGCCCCCCCCCTCTCTCTCGTCTCTCTTCCTCTCCCTCTCTAATTTCTCTCTCTCTCTCTCTCTCTCTCTCTTTCTCTCCATCTCCCTTCCTTCCCACTCTTTCTTCCTTTCCTGTCCTTCTTTTTACGAAAGTCTTTGTAACATTCTGAAATATCAAATTCATGTTAAGCTATGGCTCAAAATAAATCACAATTCGACTCGTTTTGAATGTTCAACATTTATGATTTACGGTCTATCACATGCAGGCCTTCCAGTGAACCGCGACAAATTCTTCTTATATAGCAGCACGAAAATGTTAGAATTATGAGACAATCTGTTTTTCTCTTCTTCTTCCTAAATATAAACATGCGTGAGAGGAAAATTCTCAAATGTATAATTAAAATAATGCCTACGTTGGGTGAGGCTAAAGGTCTTCATGTATAGGTAAACATTCCCGTCTCTTTTATCTGACAATTATTTTAGATAGAATATTGCCCTTGTTTTGTTCACTATCATTTTTTGTTGTTGATGGATGCAATATTTATTTTTTACTTTTTTTTACTTTTCGTGGCAATAAAATGTATTTTTTTATTTTTCGTATGCAAATGACAAGGCACGAGAGGATAATGGTTATAGTAATCGAATCATATTACAGGAGTTGATGTAAGGGGCTTATTCTTTTCCTTTATTTTGTTTGATAACCTTGTAGTGCTTTGATTAAGTACGTGTTCTATTTTCGAAACTTGAAGAAATGTAATTAAAGAAGAAGAAAAAGAAGAAGAAGAAGAAGAAGAAGGAGAAGGAGAAGAAGAAGAATGAGGAGGAGGAGGAGGAGGATGAGAAGAAGAAGAGGAGGAGGAGGAGGAGGAGGAGGAGGAGGAGGAGGAGGAGGAGAAAATATGCCTGTACCTGCCCTTCTCACTCAACCCCTCTCTGCGAGTTTTGCGTTTTTCTCCTTTCTCTTCACATTTCACATGGAATGTCATGAATGCCTCATTAATATCTATACATCCCTCATCACTCTTGTGCAGATGTGATAAAAGACAAACCCAAAATTAATCTTCGCAACATTTTTTAATGTTGATGTCTTCCCGTAGGCGTACAGGAGACGATAATTCTATAACCATGCTATGACATTATTACCACAAGCCAAAAATGTAATTGAATTTCAATACACGGGGTATTTATGTATATTTTCCATCGTTATGCATTTACTTGTCTCGAGGAGTTATAAGGGGAAAAGTAAGAAGTTGGCGGCACGTTGCTGAGCAACCGAAGTGCTTGCCTACGTGTTGAAATGTCGAGAGCGGCCTCCCGCAGACGGTCGCATACTATATTTGTAGCTAGTTTCGAGACGATCTTAGGCGGGAAGTCGGAGGAAGATGACGGCAGGAATAAGGAATAGGGGTGGGGGGGGGGGGGGGGGGTCAGAGTAATCCGAAAAGCAAAGAGAGGATCGAAGTAGGTTCTTTCCAAACAAAATTAATAGTATTTTGGCAGAGTTTGAGACCATCTAATTATATGAGATTTTAAGCTAACAGATTGTTGAGCGAGCGAAGCGAGCATGCAAATATAATTGTGTGAAATATAATTCAATACCGCTCCTTTTCCCTTCCCCTCCAACATTATTCTGTCATACACCGAACTGCACCCGTCGGTTACATAACTGCCATCGATTAGAGCGCACTGCAATATGTGTCCATGGTGACCGTTAACTTATACCGACCCGAAACACTTACTTTTAGCATTGAAGATAAATTATCACGATCGGAATATCAATTAACTATCATGCAAGAAATTTCCTTGAATTATCACTATCATAGTGCTTGCAGGATGTGGAAATTCCCAAATGAGAATTATGAGACATAACATGAAGGGAAGATTGGCCCATAGTCATTAAAAAAATACGTGAACAAAATGAAAGAGATAACATGTTAAAGAGGAAAAAGGAATAAGAATGAAATTGATTATTAAGATAATGCATATGGGGATCCTATATGGAACGAGATGTGTTAAAATAAAAGAAATAAAACTGAGGCAACTGAAAGACATGAAAGGGAACGCGACAGATGAATAACTTATATAAAGTAACTGCGTCGTGAAGAGAAAATACATGAGAAGGATGGGGAGGGGGTTAATACAATGAAATAAATAATGTACAAGAAAACTATACACAACAATAATACCACCAAAATAGTAAATAGATTCCTTTCTATTGGATGAGCCCAGAAATATCGACCTGATGACAGATAACACAATCGATCGCACTCTGGAGGAACATTTTATCGACCCTGTCTCTCATTCTTTCTCTTGACTGCAACTCCTGTAAATTCACACATCAGTAATCACAGATAACTCTTATACGGTACATCCCATTCTTTCAACCTAATTAGTTGACAGCAGACAACGCGTTTTGTTTTGGGCTTCATTGACACTCATGCTGTTTGGGGGTGATTTAAAGATGAGCTCGCTTCTCTGAAGGTCGTTAAAAGACGATGTCAGACAATATTGATAAAAAGAGAAGAACGTGAGCCGATTAGATAAATGCGTTAACAAAAGTGAAGGATGCAGATGAAAAATTCATGAGCTGTTATCTGATAAAATCATTACAAAAGTATATTCTTTCATGATCATGATGATCTTCGTATAGTACTGTCTACCACTGCAGCATAATACCAATATTCCTTCATGTTGCAAGCCAAAAGAGAAAAGCTCAGAATTCCACCCAAAACAGCGATTAATAATAAATAATTATAAAAATTATATGCATGCATGACTATATGTAAAGTCTATAATATACCAAATATAATTATGATATATAGGCAGATAATCTGGAAAATTAAGTCGTAATTGCTTTTTTTTTATACGTCTGCATTTTCAAACACCATACCGATGAGAACTTGCTTTATGTAATTTGTACATGATAATTATCTGCTCTATTTTCACCCAAATCAATTTCTCGGAGATAATTACAAGGGCGTCGTTCTATCCCCAGGCCCGGAGGGGGGGGGGGGGGGGGGGGGGGGGGTCTGCACCCTTCAGTGGAAGTTTTTTGTCGTATCGGCAAATCGCAACACTGATGACCCTTTTCTTCTTCTTCTTCATTAAATTTGTGAAACTTGTATGATTTTGTTTTTCTTGTAATACTTCTGAAGCTTCCTACATTGGCGGCAAATTTGGACCGACATCCCCCATTAAAGGGAAAGTCCACCCTGGTATTAAGTTCATTTGAATAAAAGCAGAAAATGAGAGAAACAGATTATATTAGTGAAAGTTTGAGCAAAGTCCGATAAGAAATAAGAAAGTTATGAATTTTTAAAGTTGTACTCAATCAAACACAAATTGGCAACTCCGTGACGCACCTTGCGAGCTCCTCGCCCATGTATTACTCAGTACCGAAAATTTCGTAAATTTTCATTTTCTTAGTTTTGATGAAGGAATGGATTTGTTTCATGCAGGTTTTGTGTAAAAACATATGAGCGATATAAGGTACATGTATAATTGAATATTTTCTCTAGAGAAAATGGAACTTAATGATTTTTGGGCCACAGGGCAAATGGGAGAGGAGCTCGCAACTGGCATACGTCACGGAGTTGCCAATATGTGTTTAATCAATTGCAACTTCCAAAATTCATAACTTTCTTATTTCTTATCTTATTTTGCTCAAACCTTCACTGGTCTGTTTCTTTGATTTTTCTGCTTCTTTTAAAACCAACTTGTAATCAGGGTGATCTTCCCCTTTAAAAACTGGTCTATCAACGCCCCTGCTGCAACCCCCATTATGTTTAGCCAATTAAGAAAAAGGATCTAGCCAAGAGGAAAGAGGAGGGGGTGGGGAGGGGGTAAACTTCCTTCAGTGAGTTCGAGCACCCCCAAATCATATTTATATTTATTAATAGGTAATTTATGTACATTTTCACTGAAATCTTTGCTCGCTCGCTTTAGAAACTGGAAAGTTGGTATTCGGCAAAAGGCGTCAGCCCCCTCACGAAAATATGCCAAAGAGCCCATACGCCTATATGGGCTTAGCCGCTATAGAACTCTGCATCCTCGTGGGTATTACGCTATTTCACTAATAATGCATTCGACCCCCCCCCCCCGGATCGATGGCGCCCCTGATAAAACAGGAAGAAAAAAACTGAAATGTATGTAGGCGGGGGGGGGGGGGGGGGGGGGGAGGCTATGTTTACCAATAGTGGCACCGGGAATTTAATAGTGGAAGGGGAGGGGTAGGCAAACTCTGACGAGACAGTATTCTATGTTTGGGTTTTTCCCTTCCAAAGCCATTTAATTATGATCAGACCGTACCCATGACCGCTCATTTTACAAGCGCTCCGAAAGTTTGTGAACCCATCGATGCGGGTACCCCAAATGCTGCCAATGGATTGGTAGACCTATAACTTGAAGCCGGGGGGGGGGGGGGGGGGGGGTCAGTTTTGTTCACTCATCGAATTTATCGATGCTGTGATACACGGCTATAAGTTATGACAGAATATTTAAAAAAAACTAGGGTAAAATAAATAGTTTTTAATTATACCCCCAATGGCAATGATTCAAGTTTGGCTCTTGAAATTTTTGTTGACCAACAAGATGCACCACTTTTCACAAAATCCGTGACCAAATAGACCTACACCGTGTTCTCGTAAATCACATTATTATGTGTTTTTTTTCTTATAGATCTAAAAATCGATAAAATTAATGCCGTATTCGGTCGGTTTCCACAATCTTTCCATTTATATTTTTATCACGCAATTTGGACTCTTAATTCTGTTTTGCATCCTAGAGTCGATATTCAATTCAACACACATGCACATTATGCACAATTACAGTTGCATAATTCGCTGCTGGTGTTATCGAAAATCGATGTTAATCGGCACGTTTATGTACTGTGCCCACCTTCCTTTTATTCATCGCAGTTAGATTGTCGCCAAACATCTGAATGTCTATAGTTAAGACATGAATTATTTGTGGAGTTCAGAACCGTGACGGCGACGTCGATTTCGCCATGTAAGTTTTTATCAAGTAAAAATCTGTTTGGATTTTAACGTTACTTTGCCATCGGCTTCACCAGCACTCAGCAGGCAGACGACTCAGCGACAGGCACGGCTACGCGTACGCCTACGGTACGGTACGGGGACGGACCAGGAGGCCTCGTTGTTAGGGAAGCTGTGCTGTTGCCTCGAGTGGGCTTGCCGTACCGTAACCGTTTTATTAACATTTCATTCAGATTCGTTCCACTTGAGTTATTATTGATACTGACTAACTTTTGTTCTGTTATCGTGTTGTAATTCAAGTTTGGTTTTGCATGCTGAACTTTATATGGACTCCACACTGTTCAAATTCTACCTGACACGTGGAACTCAACACTCAACAAGTTGTCTTGATCCTGAGAAAACCTTTGAAGTTCTAGTACCTAGATCTAGTCTACCATGACAAACTAGGTCTCTGGCTTCGTTTAATCTAACAAAGTTAGAGGAAGCAGGATCTAGACCAGATCGAGGCTGTACTTCTTCATCAGGTCTCAGGTCTGGATATATCTGCACTAAACACAGGTTGAAATAAGATGAAACTGAATAAAAAGTGTTGGGTTAGAAAAAAAACAAACATGTAGGGTCTAGGAGTAGGAGTTTGGAATTGTGGGAATTAATTAACTTTGTGAAGACTCGCTGCATACACCTTCATCTATATAAAATCAACAAAGAAAATGATTCTGGAACAAGACCCCTTACTGCATAAAGTGAAACCTGTGACATATACCTGCAAATATGGAGGAGACGATCCTGAATTAGAAGAAAGCCGGAAGACATGAGCAGCTACCATCATCACCATCTCTATGGGGGCAAGGAGTAAGTAGATCCTGTTTCTAATACACTTTGTCTTTGCTTTGGCATTCCTGATTTTATGACTTACAATTTAAAGAAACCAAGAAGTTGATGCTTATATTGAGGTAAAAGTCCTTTTCTTATTTTGTCTTCAAAGTTCTTTATTCTTATTTTGTAATGATTTTGAATTCATTGATTCTTATTTTTTCAATGATTTTGAATTCATTGATTCTTGATATTGCGCAAGATTACAATTCAGCTTTTCAAACTATTCTCATTTGATAAAAAAAAATAAAACTTTTTTAATGATTTAATTTGATGTTTATACACGTACATGTACATGTATGCAGCCCCTTTGAAGCTTTATTATTGCACTGTCAATTGTACTTTGTAGCATGCATATAAAAATTAATGTTTTTACCTATCTCATCACTTTACACAATGTAAACATGTACTGCTCTCATATTTGCATTTATGTCTAGATTTATTCTCTAACATAATAGCCGAATTGATGTAATCAATATAAAACCCTATCCCTATTGCAAACCGATTTAGAGGTCTTTATATCAAAGGCCAATTACGCCTGGATTTTCTTTGATACAGGGCCTGTAAAATGTACATGTACATTAATACTTTGTAGATATTGTTACCAGCGAATGCAGTATATAAGCAGACTAGTAGGAACATGAATACATAAAGTATGAATATCATCTTGATTGCGTGTGTGTGTTTAAATTTGAAGCCATCTTCTCATTGTTCCTGAAGGAATCGGTTGCTGAGAGCCAGAACATTGTTAAATCTATGTAAGAGTACATAATGTAGCTTAATGCCCTTCTGTCTCTGAGCAGTATAAGCAGACTACATGTACATGTAGGTAGGAACATGAATACATGTAGCATGAGTTTCATCTTGATTGTGTGTGTGTGTTTAAATTTGAAGCCATCTTTTCATTGTTGCTGAAGGAATCAGCTGCTGAGAGCCAAAACGGTGTTAAATCTGTGTAAGAGTACATAGCTTAATGCCCTTCTGTCTCTGAGCAGACGAAATTACAATTTTGATAATTCTGAAGCAGATGTACCAAGCTAGATATCAGACTACGGTAGATTGTAATACCAACTGGGGTTTCTTGTCTGTGTCTTCACCTGTATCACAAGCCATGATCTATGGAATGAGCCAGTTGGTATGAAACAAAATTTGTTGTTTTTGATGGCTGATGACATCTGGGTCAGAGTTTGGCTGTGTGGGGTAGACCATGGGTATAATAGACTATCCCTCAGATTCCGATTGATATGTCCTCACAAAACAGTGACATTTTTTTTGTCCTATCCTCTAGAGGCCCCCTTTTGCTCTTTTGATGGAGTGCATGGAGATAAGTCTGAAAAATATTCCATGTTGTAGATTATTGAAAATAAGTTTAAGGTAAAGGAAATGATGAGAAGTAATGTAGTAACTTGATTGGATATTTACTTCTTTTGCATAGGGCTAGTCTGGCACAAGGTCCCTGATAAAAACAAAGGGGGGTGGGGAACATAAGGGAGGAAAATGACTTAAGACATTCTACATTGTATGAGGGGATGAGAGGAGGGAGAGAGAGAGAGAGAGAGAGAGAAAGAGGTTGGAAGATGGAAAGATCCATGAGAAAGAAAGATGGGGGAGCAGGAAGAGGAAGGGGTAGGTTGTGGAAAGGATTGAAAGGAAATAGAGAGAGAGAGAGAGAGAGAGAGAGAGAGGGAGAGAGGGGGGATCTAGGGCAAAGATCATGAGAGGAAGGTATATATAAGTGTCAAAGGTGAAGAATGAGAGAGGGGAGAGAGGATGAAGAGGGAATAGAGAACATGAGAGGGAGGAGAATCTGAAATCAAGGAGTTATCACAGAACTGTGATAACTCCTTGGTGAGATGGGATCAGATGTTCAAAACTAGAAAAGTGAGGGGTGAGGGTTTTTGCCCTGAAATGATGCGACTAAATTATTACATTCGTGAAGGTCAATATGGCTTATTTAAAATGTGATTCCCCTTTTAAATCTGTAAGGACAATAATACACTTAGGAGGGATCTTTCTGAACAAGTGTAATATTTCATACATTTAGTGGCTTTCGTCAACAGATGACCCTTTTTTAGAGGTTAGGCTGGACATACATGTAGGTTGTGAAATTTACAGTGGGAATTTCCCCCAAGTTGGTCAAGTGTATCATCATACCAGTTTCAGGGTAGACTTTAAAAATTATTGGAATAACAGGCACTTGACTTGTTACCAGCTTTAAAGTGCAATTTGCACTTGAACTTCAGAATCAACAAATACAAGCAGATCCTCTTATAACATGTTTAAATGTTTGGGGTATCGTGATAGGGGGGGGGGGAGTGGGGGTGAATGTCCTGTTGATCATTGTTGGGGGGGGGGGGATCATCGTTGGGGGAGACCGTCATTGCATGGGGGTAATTTTCCTGGGGGTAATTTTCCTGGGGGTAATTTTCTGGGGGTAATTGTCCTGGGGGTAATTATTAATTATCCTGGGGGGGGGGGGGGGTAGTTGTCCTGGAGTAGTTGTTCTGGTGGTAATTATCCTAGGGTTAATTGTCCTAGGGGATAGTTGTCCATCGGGTAGTTGTCCAGGGGGTAGTTGTCCATGAGGTAGTTGTCCAGGGGGTAGTTGTCCATGAGGTAGTTGTCCAGGGGGTAGTTGTCCATGAGGTAGTTGTCCAGGGGGTAGTTGTCCAGGGGGTAGTTGTCTGGGGGTAGTTGTCCAGGGGGTAGTTGTCCAGGGGGTAGTTGTCCATGAGGTAGTTGTCCATGAGGTAGTTGTCCATGAGGTAGTTGTCCAGGGGGTAGTTGTCCATGAGGTAGTTGTCCATGAGGTAGTTGTCCATGAGGTAGTTGTCCAGGGGGTAGTTGTCCATGAGGTAGTTGTCCATGAGGTAGTTGTCCATGAGGTAGTTGTCCAGGGGGTAGTTGTCCAGGGGTAGTTGTCCAGGGGGTAGTTGTCCTAGAATCATACGGTTGTTCAATACAGTGTGTAGATGTTTATATTATCTTTAATTCTAAGGAAAAAAATTGTATCATATGCAAGGCTTGAGCTTGATGTGACAGGTGCCTGGTACACTTGAGCCCCAAATTAAACTCTGAACTCCCAATTTTCAATAATTTATTGAGGGCTCAAGCATAAATATTATTAACAAAAAATTAAATTAAGACCCCCTACCCCCTACCCCCTACCCCCTACCCCCTACCCCCTACCCCCTATGTGCATAAAATTTTAGGATACATGTATAAAGGTCAATTGTTCTTGGTACAAATGACCTTTATCTGCACATGCTCACAGTGTATACATACATACATGTATGAACTTGGTTATTAGATAACAGTCCAAATTCGTATGAGACAAACTGGGAATTGGACCAAATGGATAATTGTCCGAATGGACATAAGATAAGCTGGCAAGTGGGCGGAATAAAAATTGAATGAAGAATCGTAAGGACACATAGATGAACTTAGTGTAGACCATTAGTCGAATTGGGGGTTGGACAGATAGGCATTGGACCAAATGACAGTTTCCCAGGCAAGGGATCTCTTCCCAGGCAAGGGACCTCTTAGCCCTTTATTGCACATCATTGTGTGAACAAAGTGGTTTATTAAGGATTTTAGACACCTGATAACATGACACATTATCAGGTGAGCAAAGTTTAAGTGGTGTCAGCATGAGGTAAAGACATGTCCTACAGACCTCATTAAAAGATCAGTTGAGCTCAACATCTGGCCAATTCAGTGACTTTCACAACATAATTCTAGAAACTGTCAAAAGAGGACAAGAGGCACAAGATCGAATGTCGAATTTCACCAATTTGATGTTAAACTTGTTGCCTCTAAGACCAAAATGACAGGGGTTGTCCTTGTATCTCTAAGTAAATTGCACTTGATCCAAGTTAAAAAGAGGTTATTGTTTTACACTGTAGGCCATGCTCTTCAGAGAAAGTGGGAAGAGAAAAATGATTACGGATACAAATCAATTTACATACATGTATTTAAAGAAAACTGAGAACATTAACTGTATACTGATATGGGTATGAATTCATTTAAAATAAATGAAAATTACTCCAGACCTTTTTCGAAAAATCTGATAGAATAAGTCTGGTTGTGGAAAACCAGATTGAATGTATTTTGAGTAGAAGCTTTTGAACTGGATAATCTCAAAATAAAACAATCTAGGCTTCAGGTGTACAGTGATTTTTTCAACTAAAAGCAAAATATACTAGTATGTTGCATCAAGAAATATAAAACCTACCTTTGACCTTTCGGGTTATCAGATTTCTTGATTAG
Source organism: Heliocidaris tuberculata (assembly GCA_025618425.1). NCBI lineage: Eukaryota > Metazoa > Echinodermata > Echinoidea > Camarodonta > Echinometridae > Heliocidaris > Heliocidaris tuberculata. The sequence goes on along the minus strand of CM046835.1, from coordinate 33,888,455 downwards.
GATAATTTACAAAATATTATTTTAAAAAAATTATGTATTTGTGTTCAAACTGTTGCGTGTGAGCCTGAAAGCTGATATTCTCCTTTTGCGATATCATTGTTTGTCTATGATAAGGGGGTGTTTTCTTACCAATTTATTTTACATGTACCTTTTCCAGAAAATTAATTGAGTACATATGTAAACATAATGGTGTTATCAAGTGCCTTCTAATTATCACCTAAATGTATTTTGTCATGCTGAAATTTTTTTTCAAGAAGGGATAAAGTTCTAATTGGCCAATTAATGATTAATAACCCATACTTCATATGGTTTTATCAGATATTAATTGCTAGTATCATGCATTGATATCTACAAATACACCTTCACTTACCTTTCTTTTGCACAATCATGCCATTGTGAGAGAACACTTGACAGTGACTATTCGACATAGCAATATTTATTGAAATGTTAATATTTTCTAGATGGTGATTGACAAGTGATGTCACTCACAAGGGGAATGTTGGTTTTGCATTTTTTTGTGGGCGGATCCCAGTAATCTGAAGAAAAAATACTGAAAAATAATTAAAGAATATATGACACATATTTAAATATTTGTTGGCCACATAAATGATGATCAGGGTATCATAAATCAACAAAAGTCAACATGCATTTGCTTGGCATGGGCCCTTTAAATTTTGAATAATCTGTTTTAAGGGTTAATATCTTTTTCTTTTTCCTCTCTAGCCACACCGATGATTGTGTAGTATTTCACTTCTTGCTCCTTTAGGTTTCAAAAGGGTAATGATGCAATATATGTACATGTGCTAATGAAATAGTTCAGAACATACATGTAATTTACATTTAGATGACATGTACCCAAGGAGGTACCTCCTCGATGTACCATCATGTCCAAATGCACGTTTCTTTTTCCATTGTGGCAGATATCAGAGAATAAATAGAAGAGTGTGAAGATTCCTTTAAAGTCTGAAGTGTAATCCAACAAGTGTTTGCAGAATATAGCTTACAATGCAGATCCTATCATTTCACATTGATATGAATTGTCCAGGTGATAATGGAATTAGGTCATGTATTTAGGTATGTTTTATCATGTAGCTTCTGGAAGTTACAATCAAAGTTGTTCGCTCTGTAATTAAAAGATTAGGCACAGATGATAAGACAAGGACTTGCAGGGATGTGGCAATCATGAGCCAATCGTAGAAGAAGTTGATTGCATTGGAACAGTCCTATCAGACATGATTCAGTTTTTCATGAGGTATGCATCATGTGACTTCTTCAGTAATGGCAGCAAATGGAATGGTGACTACTTGTCATGCTTTTCTGAATATTGTTTGAATGAAATTATCCAGGATGCATCTTTTGTTTACTGTGCATCATTTGAGCATGTTGAGCATGTTGAGAATTTGAACGGAAAGAGAATCATTTGTGATCAGTAGAAATTTCACTTTTCCACCTTTTTTGCCTCGAACATCTGGGCCAGAAATATGGCATCCTGTTGTAGATGTGATTTGAAAGGGTAATCTGTTTGTCATGATGCATTTGCAGATTATTACTGATCAGTTCACACACAGAGATTTTAACCAAAAGAGAATTGTTCTAGATCATTAGAAAGTCTGCTTTCAATTTGACACTGACACCAGGGGCCTAGAAAGAAGGCACTATACAAGTTGTTGATTAATGTGATGTGAAATGTGATAGGATATCGGTTGTTAGGATGCGTTTCAGGATGACAGGTGATCATTTCGCACAGAGATTTTAACTGAAAGATGTCTGGAAAGCGAACACGAACCAGTGTCGATCCCGAGATTGAACAGGATGAGCACCAGAGTCGGCTCCTTTTCACCATCCTTAGGACCAAGTAAGATGTAGTAAGGAATAATAAAAAATATTAACATGCTGTGCTCTGTTGTAACAGGAGGCCATTCTGTGAAGGTGGTCTCACTAATTCATTGTCATATATACATGATTTACATGTAGTTGTTTTCCACTTTTCAGTTTTAAGTAACTTTTCATGCTGTGTGCAATTAACCCTTTCGAGACAATTGACCACATTTTGTGGTTTGGCCCAATAACTTTTGATTTAGAGCCTTAAAAAATATACCAGATGCATGAGTAGAAAGAGCAAAAAATTCTGCAGATAATGTGTCCATTTTTGTTGCATAATCATATTGCGTTTGATGCCAGGAATTTTAAAAAGGAAAATAAGATTGAACATCCTTAAATTGGCAACACATTGAGAGGTTCAAAATCATTGTTTTTTGTCCAAATTGGCAACTTTTTCAACTTTTCAACAAAGTTCCTAACCATGTATATTATTTTCAAGACATTACATATTATTAGAACCACGTAGCACTAAAAGAAAAATATTATTGTTGCCAATTTGCAGAACAAAATGTGATCAATTTAGCCCTTAAATAATTCTTGTCCTGAAAGGGTTAAGGAAGAGGATTTCTGGCAAATAAGTGAATTTAATGATTGATACAGTTTGTTTCTTTTAAGAAATTTATCGGAAAAACACCTCAAAATATAGATGTTCTTTGGTAGTATCTATGACCGATTTCAAGCCATTCATTGCAGAATTAAAGCTGGTTTGCAGAGGGTAATTACCTACATTACGTTGTGTGCATTCCAGAACCTTTGAAAGCTGACATTTTATCTCATAGAATCCCACAATTGGGTAGAATTTTTTCCTATTTTTTCGAAGCATATCAGTGATCATCTTTACAAAGCTTCTATTATCAACTGCGGTAATCTGCCTTAGACAAATTGGTAAAGTGATCAGCTTTGCTAAGCTACTGGTAATTGCCCAGTGGGGCTAATATTTACTTTTGATCTATACATGTTGTATCTAGAAACTGGAATGGCTGCCAGTTTGGCCGTGGAAAAAAAAATGTAGGAGCTGCAGGCAATCTAGATCAGGAATGCTTCATGAGAGCAATGATGTATAAAAACTACTACCCAACAAAAAAAGTAAGTTCTTCCTTGACACTTTTTAATATAATGTAGGTGAAATTTGTTCATTAATAAAGCAAAGTACGCAGAATTTATTTTCTGGCCCACATTTTGATTGGTTATTTGTGAACATCTGATTATGTTTCATAATGAAATTATGGTTTTTATTGCAGTCGTTGCAACTAAAGAAGTTGCACTTTACGTTTCCTAATAGCAGTGCAGGATGGACATTGTGTACTCTATTCACTTCTTTTGTTCATGTACAGGCGCATAACTAGCTTGCAATTCAAATTCATCAAACTTCATTGAAAGATTTTGAATTTTGGTGCAGTTTTATGGATTTGAATGGCAAATAATCCATCTTTACATGAGCAAAAGTTGAAAAGGATTGGAACAATTAAGTATACACCCTGCATTACATTATTAAACAAACAGTGCAACTCTTTTTTTCTAGCACTGAATGCAATAAAAAAAAAATAACTTCATTATGAAAACATCAATTATTAGCAAATAACCAATGAAAATATGGGTAAGAGAATCCTGCATACTTTGCTTTTTAAATGAATGAATTTCTTCAAATATATCTCGAGTTATATTAAAAAGTGTCAGGGGGTACTTCCTTTTTTGGTTGAGTATATAAAGATCACTGCAGGAATATATAATTTTCTCCACTGTCAAAAAAATTGTTTCACTGCAAGATGTTTTAGAAGATTGCACTGAGTAAATTGGATGTAATAATTGAATAATCATTGATTTGATGAAAGAATAACAAATTTGTTTCAATTTGATTTGTATCATGGTTTATATCATTCTTTAGAAAAGTTTATGGTTCCAATATTCTGAGAGGAGTTTTTTGACAGTACTTCCTTCCTTATTCCTTAGTATTTCTTAGATAACTTTTCACTTTCTGAAATAGATGGTATACACAAAAATTTCAGATTAATTCATATTTCAGAAAAACCTGTACAAATTACTACATACTGTAATAGCCTTAACATTGAGAGGCTATGAAAAATCTAAAGTGTTTATTATACAAAGTTGACCAAGAAAATACATTGAGCCAAATTTTGTAGTACAATTGAACTTTTTTGTTTTTTTGCATATTCATCCCCAGAGCTTAAAAAAAAAACTAAACCCAGAAAACAAAAGAGGAATATTTGTTTTCTTTTTAACATTACTGGTAAGTTTTTTTATTTTTTTTTTTTTTTTAAGAGGGGCTTAAAACTTACAAGCAGTTTAAGATAGATTTGGTGTTTTATCCACTTTTATTTTTACCGAAAAAAATTAGATTGTGTAGTACCTTTAAGAAGTTGATTGCTTGATGATCTGGGCCCTGTTTCATAAAACTTGTCATCAATGACAAGTTGCAATAACTGTTACAACCTACTGAAATCCTTGCATCTGATTGGCTGAGAGCAAATTTGTCGGTAAAAATCACTGACGAGACACGTGATGAAATGCCCCCCTGATTTAACAAAACTCAACAGAAAGTTCATAATGCTTTGAAGTGATAGAGGCAAATTGAGTCAACAAAAAGGTGTTACTGCTCATTATTATTAATTAATTAATGATTGAAAGTGTCATATCTTCATCAAAATCTATAAGTATCATTAATCATTAATCATTAATAAAATATTGTTACATCCGTGTACATTATAGAATATTTATACAAGACATTGATTATTAAACACTCACACTTGAAATGAGTTATCAGAAAGTTAATCTTAACTTCTGGTAGTGATGGAATTTTTTTCCCAGAGGATTAAAGGAAATACACCTGGAATGTTCAAGACAAAATAATATGCTTGAGTAATGAAAAAAGAAGATCTTTACGGAAATCAAGCTAGTGACCGCTCTGTATTTTTGTGCAAATGTCAGTTGTGAATGCGGTTAACAGTGTTTGTTAGTCTGTCTATATTTTGCTTTTCAGATCAGATTCAGATTTATACATCCACTGTGTTTTTCTGCTGGAAATGGGATTGTAGTACAAGAACACAAGATCAGCATTGCTGTAGTTATCCGAATATATTTTTCATAATATGGTGTCATCATTGGAACTGACTTGCCAGACAATATGGCAGTCAGACCAGTGAAGTTTGTATAATATCATTTATAACACTGTCAATATTGACGTTGATGCATGCCGCTGTCATGAATACGGATTTACGTGCAGCTCCCTATGGGGTCAATGGAAATCCCATTAAAAAGCAAAGTATAAACTGGATTCTCTACTTGGAGATACAATTGAGTGAATGCATTATATGAGAGCATAATGAAAGATATCAACAGTGATATAACATTTCCATTACATTTAAATGTAAATATGAAATGTAACTTGTGGGAAATAATTAATGTTTGCATTTAATTAACTCAGCAAGCATATTCCACTGACGTAAGCTAGATCCAGGTCAAAATCTTAAAAACTAGATCCAAACAAAAGTTCATTTGCCCAAAATCCATGCAAAATACGTATATGATGTTAAACTATCTTGCACATTGATTTTTCTATTGATATGTTAGAAAATAAATAGTGCATTCATCAAGTTTTGTTCCACTGTATTTTTTCATTACAGAACTCAACATTTTACAGTATGCATCACTCTGTATGGTCATGTATAATGTAAAGTATGTCTAGATTAAAAAAAAAAAATGAAGTTCTAGCTTTAGATCTGTGTCTTGTTAGAGAGGCTTGGTACAACAATGTCATGAGTGTATTTTATCTTCCCTTTCCATACAATCGTCATAATGCATATTGGTGATCATTTTGTTTTTGAATTGATTGTTGTATTGATTGACATAATTTACACACAGGCATTAATGTATGTGTAGGAACAATGTGCATGCAAGTAATTCAAAAGGGGATACATTTTCATGCCTGATATTAGCTATTTGCCCGCAAGATAAATGTAAAATTATAGATCAGTGAAAATTTTTTTAACTAAAACTAAATAAAATTAACTAAAAATTTGACAGTTCTTTGTGATAAACTTTTCGAATTATAGTTTCAAAAGAGCAGTTTTTAAAATCAGTTATTGATAAGAACTATTTTCTCTAGGTTGATACCCAGTACTAAACACATTGTTGATGCCGCAATATCATTTAGCAAATTTAATGAAAAATATATTTCATTGTCCAGAGATGTGCTCAAATTCCATGTCATGGGGAAAATATGCCAATTGATACTCAATATTGTATATTTGAATATGCATTCCTTTAAGAAAATAGGCTTTGCCTGACATTAAATGTTGCAAGAAATTTTTTTTTCTTCCACTGAGAGCATCTAGCGTGGTCATTGCTAAGCAACCGTACCGAAGATGGGGAATCAATATGAAAATTACAAAGCATCACCAGTTGCTAATGTTCAAATGAACCAACAGCAAGGAAAACAACACAATGGACCAAGATGTCAATATCTATAGAGAGTTACTCTTGTGTGCACAAGTGGGAAATCAAATGATGAAAGAAGGTAGACTGAATGGAAGAGAAAGGAGTGGAGGGAACAAAAGAAGAAGAATGCTGATTGGTATTGGATTTCTATAGTCTGGAGCTCGTGAGGGGGGGTAATTGTTGGTGGTACTACTTTGGGGGCTGCTGGTACACCCCCTTGTAACAATAGGAAGGGGCGTGGGACAATGGGTGAATGGAAGATAACTGGTGTATCTTCTATTGTAATTGATCCTTCCGCAAGACTGGACACGAGAAGTCAAACGAGTATTAGGAGAGTAGAAAACATTTTTTCCCTTCAAATTTTGTCACCTTTTATACAGAACAGTACACTTGTATATAATTCATGAATAGTGATAATAAATTCATGAATTAATCTGCTTATTAGTATAATCAAAGGTTTGATAATAGGAAGAAAATGTTTCTGTTATTATGTGGCTACAGCATATACGCAAATTTCTTTTCACAATTGTAAGGAAGGTACTATATTTTTTTGAAAGTCTCTTCAAGTTTATTTATGTAGAAATAAATGATAAGTTAAATTTTTTGGAAAACACTGCAAATTTTCAAGCAAAATTCTTACTTTGTGATTGTAGTGCATAAAAAAGATATTATTTTTGTTACATGTCTTTATTGGTTTTGATGGAGCACATCAACAGTCTATTTGAAAGTGAAAGAGCAAGGTTTATAGGTTCAAAGATCAAAGATCATCAGGGTAAATATGAATTGTGGTTATTAAAAATAACTGATGATATTTTTCTTTTTTATGAATTTTGCATTATTTTAATATTTTTAGATATTTCAGATATGTACATGTATGTAGGCTCTCTGTGATTCTAAAGTTGCACAATTCATGCTCTGCACTTAACAGGGTGTATTATTCTTTTCCTAAAACAATGAAAGCAAAACATGCAATTTTTCATAAATCCATCTCCAAAAAGATGAAAAATGAATGGAAGAACATCTCACAGTACTTCTTAAGCTCACACAATCGCTATGGTAACAGGTACAACAGCAGTACGTGCAGTTCTGTGTAACTCAAATAACTCATCATATTCATGGGCCGATTGCCAAATAGTGATGACTGTGTATGATGCAGGTTTAACAAGTCCAATTGAATAGGTTTATTTGTACAACAGATGTTACAGAATAGGATTTATACCAATCTAAAGAGTGAAAACTTGGCCGATTCTTGTTTATGTTTGATATTTTAGTCATACATGTAAATGTATGTATTTAGAGTGTAAATTATTCCTTTGTGCGATACATTTTTTTAATATGTGAAATTTTATTAATGTGGTAATTTCATTAATGATTTAGATTAATGAAGTGTATGCCATTTCTCTAATTAATAGAAAATCCAAAGTTGCATGTTTGAATTGATTTAAAATCTTTTCTTTAAAAAAAATATGAAACAGGACCAATCCTTTCAAGGAGTGAAATCAATAAAATACCATAAAATGTAAAAATTAACTGGATATTTTACCATTCATTGTTATCAAGCTTGATATATTTCATTCAACATACCGATCAGCTTTGCTTACTTGATAGTTTAGACTGACATAATATGAAACTTGAAGAAAAAAGACCTTCTAAATTTATCAACACGTTTATCTATTGCCAAGTTTTCAGCATATCCCATTGCAAATTTGTCTCAAAGTAACCATATACCGGTAATAATTTACTGGTTTCTAAGTAACCAAGAGCCAAGTAGAATCATTACTCCAATGTTGACTCGCAAGGTATGTGTGTATGTATGTATACACCACGTTTTAGGGCCTTATTTTCTACAATCTATACATTAACCCTGAAGCCATTTGAGATCAAATCGAGACCTGTTGGATTTTTGAACTGGTTTCAATTTGATTTTCATCCTTTATATCGCCTGTTTGGAGCCAGAAGGGCGTAATTAACTCAATTTTGGGGGTATGGAGATATTGGTATCATCTTGTAGATCTTCTGCTGCTCTATGATATGTATCAGTATTTTGCTAGATGATATATGTATAATTATATTCATAAAAGAGAACGGCGTTAACAGTTATGTTCCAGACCAGAAAGCCGTTAAGGTGATTTTTTGCCAGAAGGGCGCTAATGCTCAAAACTGTAGTTAGCGCCCTTCTGGTTCATTTCGTTTTACCCCATCTCGCTCGTCACAGAGGGCGTTAACCAGGCAACAGTCATCCTGAACTGTTAGAATCCACTATTTTGGTAAGTAAAGAATACAACTTCTATTATTATTTGATGTTTTCGACAATTTCAGGGAGGTAGAAGGCATGAATATGAATTTCTCCTTTATTTTTCGTGGTGTACTGTGCACGAGTTATCTGACTCTGTCCTGTGTATTCATATTTGTGTTAATATTGTACAAATACGTGCAAGCACTCGTTCTCTGCCACATACACAGGGTTATCTACAATAAATTCTCTCTCTTTTGCAATGGATTTTATACATGTAGTGTGTATTTAGTAGGGATAAAGGTCCAGGGTGGATCTTACTTAGGGGAAAATGAATTCTTAAATACTTTTTTTTTTCAAATCAAACACAGTGCTCAATAAATCATCAATGTTCATTTTAAATCCAGCTTTTCATTTCTAATACCAGCTCTTGTAATAATGGCACCTGTGACATACATGGGTGTACATTTAGTTTAATTTGAAATCTATTTGTTATTCATAGTCTTGTAACTCTTGTTATGCTTTAGCCCTACCCTTTTTGTTAAATGTAGACCTGTCCCTACATAAGTAGTTCAAGATCTACTAAAGATCTAATGTTAGATCTACATGTAGATGACATCATGACACAGTGGATATCACTTCATGTTTCTCATGATTGCAATAAACGTAGTTTGAAATGATAAAGGTGGTATATATTTAGCATATTAAAGGGCAATCCAACCTTTACAAAAAACTAATTTGTGTGAAAGGAGAAAAATAAGAGAAACAGGATGGTGAAAGTTTGAAAGAAATCGGACAAATAATACAAAAGTTATGAAGGTTTGGAAAATCAGATCACTACATCTATGTGAATCTCAAATTGACAAATTGGTGAATCTATTGTGACATATTCATGGTCAACTCTGCCATTTGTCGACACCAAAATATAATTATATTCCGGTTTTCTCCTAAGCGCCTTTTCCTTCGGGGCAGTACTCAAAATATAGTGAAGATAGCATATTGTTAAAGGAAGGTCCTCCAAAAAGAAAAAGATCCTACTGAGTGATACATTATGAAAAATTGACATTTTAGTCATTTTGTGTGTTGTAGCGAATGGGAAAGTTGACCGCTGCTACATCACAGTGATGGTAACAATGCAGCCAATTTGAAATCCCATATGTGTACTAGTGATTACACCTTTAAAAAAAAATCATAACTTTCTTATTGCTTGTCCGATTTCATTCAAACTTTCACCAATCCGGTTCTCTGATTTTTCTGCTTTTACACAAATCAAATTATTACAAAGGTAGGATTGCCCTTTTATCATGCTAACAAAAGACACAAACAGTCCATTGTGTTGTTATTGTTTTTCTGTTTGTGCATTTGCTGTACGAACATCCATAAATAACAAAGAAAACTAAAAGGCCGACAATACCTGTTAAATGAAAGTCATCTGCTTGAATGATTCCAGGATCCATTCCTGAGTACATGTATATTCCTAAGTACATGTATATTTCTGAGCATTCGTATGGATGATAGATTCATTAGAATGTAAAATAGTACGTGAAAGAAAATTTGCCTGGGAACATGAAAGCTTGTTTGTACTGGATGGATAATTTTTCCTACATGGACAATTAATCACTTAGAGTTTTTAAAAATAGTATGTGAAAGAAAATTAGATGGGGAACATGAAAGCTTGTTTGTACTGATTGGTGGTGGATGATTTCAATTGCAAATGAATAACTAATGGCTGAGATATGAAACGATTCATGTCTCTTAATTGTAATTTGTTCATTGTAATTTTGCAATAGACCGAGAGTGTGTCGGATGAAATTTGAGAAGCATGCTTAGCATATCTGGGATTAGTCCGTCTAGTGATGAACATCGTCCACCCACTATAGACTGTCAGAATCACTGGTATCAATCGGGCTAGTACTGGTAGAACTTGTTATCAATAACAAGTTACAATAATTGTTATAAGCTACTGAAATCCTTGAATCTGATTGGCTGAGAGCAATTTGGTCATAGAAATGGGGCAGTTTTTATTGATAACAAGTTTTATGAAACAGCTGGGGCCCAGGTAGAACAGGTATGACAGGATTGAATTTATTTGAAAAAGTAACAACGTAAGGGATTATAATCATAGAATTAAGTGAGAGGTCGTGTCTGGAATTCTTACAGTGCTCTGACTTTAAGATCTTTAAGATTTAAGTTAACATTTCTTTACAGTTCATTAGATTTTTATTTGCTTTCTTGTACTTTTTTGTGGGTGTCCCAGTTTTTTTTTTCCATTTAAGTGTATCAAAAAGAGCTGTATATATGAAATTTTTGTTATAATTAATGTTTTGTATTCATAAACAAGTTTTTATTTTCTTTCCTCCCCTATGTCTTTCTGTGTCCCACTCTCTCAATCTCCTGCTCTCATTGTCTCTCTCTCTCTCTCTCTCTCTCTCTCTCTCTCTCTCTCTCTCTCTCTCTATCCCACTCTGTGTAGATCAGTGACCAGAATCAAGAAGATGTGTTAAAGAAATTGTATCTTCACAATCTTTGGAAGAAAACAATTTGAGAGAAAGGAGAAAAGAAATGCAAATGAAGAATACATCCATAAGGGGCATGAAAGTAGTCGTAAGACAGATCAAGCAGAGCTTCAAAGAAATTGCTGGTTTAATTGTTTAGAGAACTTTAGTTACAACAGGCAGTCTGTATCCATAATATTGGGGTACTGTAAGCATTAAATCAATATATTCTTAGATGTTTTTTGTACTTGAATGATGCCAGCACACGCAACCCTTCTCGCATTTTTGAAAAAGCAGTAAATAGTTTTATTGTTTTACCTTCATTTTCATTTGTAAAGAGAAAAATATAAATATGGTTTTACTCTAAACCTGATGATATCCAAAACATTTTACTATAGTATACAACATGTTGAAATTAAAAGGACGGTCTTTCTCTTCAAGTTGAATTATATTGACCTTTGACAGAGTTTGACATTGATATTGAGAGAGTTACACTTTACTATTTATTTGTATATGTTAACATGAATTTATTGTGGACTCACCTACTCCATGTCCTAACTATAATATTTCACAAATGATATTGATATTTTAGAAATATTGTGATGTCACTTGCAATTTGATACTTTTGTTTAGGTGAAAATATTCAAAATGCACAAATTGAATTATTTGAAAATTAACGGCCTGCAGTACAGTGATCTATATATTCAAGTCCATTTGTTTCACAAGCATCGTACACTGAGATCGTTTACACTGATGAATGAATTTAATTAGCAGACAACTTGCAATCATGAATTGTCACTGCTGAGTTTGCAGATTGTATACAGGTTCTGTACATTTAATATGCTCTCATATTTTTGCTGAAGGTAGTGCACTTGATGTATTCTTGTACAAGTGAATTATTGTATATCTGATTTGTTTTGTAGCAGTCTGTTAGAACATGAATTTGAAAAATGCATATTAAATATATACAGCTTCATGTGAACGTTTTAAGCATTTTACCAGAATAATGAGTTGTTTCATAGTATCTACATGTACAATATTGCAATTGGGTTGTTTGAAAGTTTATTGTGTAGTTATGTTTATGTTTTGTGTGAAGGAGAAGGGTGTGTCCGTATGTGTGTTCAGGACTAGACTAACTTAGCTGCTTATTAAATGTGATTAGTTTACTCTGTCATACATGTATGTACATAAAATACATGTAAGTACATGGGACAGAAGAAGAGATATACAGAGAAGCTCAGAGATAGAGAGGGAGCAATTGAGAGTTAGAAAGAGAGAGAGGGAGGGAGGGCATGGGAAAAAAAAAGTGAGAAATGAATAAAGGGGGATTAAGTAATTAGTTGAGCTCAGTGATTTAGGGAAGGAGTCAAATTTTATTTCAGATAGATAGGCTTTGAAAGAATGATGTATACAGAGAGAATTAAGATAAAGGGTACAGACATTGGTGTACCCCAAGCAGTCTGGTAATGTTTAGTACTCAGAAAAGTGAAGAAAGGAAGATGAGCAATGTAGTGAACCAATTTTTGCAATAATTGCTGTTTTTTTTTTTTTACCTACATGTAGTTTTTCATAGCTTTAAAAAAACAACAACAATAATACCTCATGTTATTGGAGTGGACCAGTAGAAGAACGTTTTGAGGAACAAACTTTGGTCCACAAGAAGAGATTTTCAAAACAAAAGATAAACATTTTCTCAAAGTTTTATTCATCCCTTTTCCTAATTATCAAAAAAAAAAAAAAAATTGGGGAAAATGAAAAGTGAATAGGAAAAAAAAAGGGAAAATGGATTATAGGCATGACGCTTTATCACATGCTTCCATATTGCTAAGTTGGAATATTACCATCGTAATCGTGGAAATCAATAGCTTCATGCAAAATAAATATAATTTTGTAAATGCTTGAAAATTGCTTTTTCTTTATACAGATTTATTTCAAAGATAAAACTTAATATGCACTAGAAAATTACAGTGGCAAACAAATAAAGGCTGAACACCGCACATACAATTTAGAGCATGTATAGATAATGTAATAACCACCCTTTTGCGCACTAAAAACACAATGCTTCTGAGCCAAAAGGGCGTAGATGCGTTAGCAGCTTTGGTATCAACTGTCCAACTTTTGATATTGAATGATATTTTTGCACTAGTTCTTGAAATTCAGTACCGGTTCCTGCATTTTGAAGTAAGATATTACAGTCTGCGGGGAGGAGGAAGGGGGCTAGGGAAGTGCACCCCAAAGAATTGGAAATGTACCAATAGCTGGGCTACTGCCACCTCACATTTAGCAGAAGTCTCTTTGGTCTCTTTGTAATTTTTATATTTGTATACTGTAAATGCAGAAATATTCATGGTACATTAATTTTCCTGGATTTCGCTCTATTTTCGGCAGGTGCAAATTCTAGAACTCGCAAAAATATTAGCCTGATTTCCTATGCGGTTTGAATTGCGCGCTTCAGCACATTAACATGTGTGTGTGTGTGTCCAATTAATTTTTGAGCGTGTGTGTGTGTAGTTGCGCATGCCGTATGCATTTGAATGGACTGTGTGTGTGTGTGTGAATTAAGAAATGAAGTGGGTGTACGTACGAGCGTGTAATTGTGCAGCGCGAATTTAAGAACCCGCAAATATGTTTTGGGGTTGCGCAAAAATAACAGCGTTTACAGTAGTAGTTTTTTTTATGGCAAATTTTAATTTATTTGAAAGGCTATAAACAGATTCACAATGCACAAAGAGTTGATGTCACTTTAATAAACTGTCAAAATGTTTACTTTCTCTAGCTTTGCTCACTTGCAAAATTGAGAAATTGGAAGGGTGATAGGCCTATTCGGGCAAAAGATATTGGCCCCGTGGTAAATAGTGTGGCCCACTCCTTTTGTGGCATAGAACCAGACTCATTTGAATTGGTTTCCATGTCATGAGAGGTGATAAGCATCATTGCCTTCATACACTCCTGATTGGTATGTTGTTCCCACAATTTATAATTAGGGGGGGGGGGAAATCTGTTCAGAAAATTACAAAGTATTTTGGCAGTTTGAATAAAGAATTGTTGAGTAAATCCCTGTAAATAATCCCCAAACTACTCTGCAGGGTCAGATTATTTTATTGGAGGCATTGATGTGAATACAAACTATATGCTACTATATATTTATAAATGCTATCTGTTTGGAAAATGTGATATTCAACAAAAAGAGGAGATGTATAGTAATTTTGAAATATCCCTGTTTTCTGTTGGGTGTGTAGGTGTGAATGTATATGATCATTTTCTAGTACTGTTAAACTTTGGTTTATAAATTGTATCTGTAAATTATAGGTCCTTTTCCTTTTGTCAGGTAGGTGTGAAAATGCCCATATTCTTCTTGGCAACAGGCCAAATTATGAAGAGGATACTATATAAGCTGTTTTTTTCGCGTACAGATATTTTCGCGATTTTGGACTAGGTAGGGAAATTCGCGAGGGTTTAATTTCGTGATTTTTGTGATGTTTTTGTTACTGTAAATAGCCATATATTGAAGTGGAAATTTTCGCGAGGACCGACTTGCGAAAATTGCGAAAATAAAACCACTGCGAAAATAACCACTTATACAGTACTATATAAGGAGGATGCTATAAGAAGTTTCTTGTGAAGACAGTCAAGGATTGGAGGAATTATTCCTAATGCTAAGAATTTAAGCTTTTTTCTTCAAAGTGGAAGAGCTTTACAGATGACAATTACGTCTTAAAAGATTAGCTGTATTAAATAAAAGTTTTATCCCCAATCATAGAAGATTTATGGCCTATTTTAAGCCTCTGTTTTGCCTGCCTAGGTAATGTGTAGGATTTATGTTCAGTATAACTAATGCATACAAGTAGAATTGTGAAGGACATCATAGCCCGGTCCATACAGTTTCATGTAATATATTGTAGGGATTTTCATACCTAGTTATATCATGATGACTATTTTATAGCACTTTTCCAGTACAATTAACTGATTAAAGCTTTTACAACCTGTTACCAATATCCTCTATAGCCTCAGCTCTGCTAGGATTTTAAAAGAGGTCATTGCAATTTTCACATATTTCAATAGGCTTTCTTTCTCTTCAAATGAGGATTAGAGAAAAACTCTATAAAAAAAAAACTTTTTTTGACAATGCAGTTAACCACTCTTCATTTTTGAATGTGTCTTTAAAGGGCAATCCAACCTTGGTAATAAGATGATTTGTTTGAAAGCAGAAAAATAAGAAAAACAGGATGGTGAAAGTTTGAAAGAAATCGAACAAGGACTAAGAAAGTTATGGATGTCTGAAAAATGAAATCACTACATCTATGCGGATCTCAAATTGGCAATTTGGTGAGTCAATTGTGACATTTTTGTGGACAACTCTCCCATTTGTCGTACACAAAAATATCATCAATTTGCGGTTTTCTTCGAGGCACTTTTACCCTTGGGGCAGTACTCAAAATATATTGGAGATAGCATATTGTTATAGGTCCTCATGAACGAAAAGATCCTACTGAGTAATGCATTTTGAAAAAAAGTGACATTTTAATAATTTTGTGTGTTAGAGCGAATGGGGGAGTTGTCCACAGCTACATCACAGTGACACTACCTATTCGGCCAATTTGAAATTCCCATATGCATAGTGATTACAACTTTCAAAAATTCATAACTTTCTTATTGCTTGTCCAATTTCGTTCAAACTTTCACCAATCTGCTTCTCTGATTTTTCCTCTTTCTTTCAAAGCAACTTGCTATTCCCTTTGAGATGACAACTAACAAACCATAAATGATGAAGGGATGGAAAGAAAGCTTCATAGAATTCTGAAATTTTGTACATTGGAATATAAAATTGACCTATTGACCAGTACAAGTATAGTTAGTAAATGGTTTTTATGTCCTTTTTGCTTTCAATCAAGGTGTCCATGGATCAACATCAGCCAGGGCCCCCGTCTCATAAAACTTGTTATCAGTATAACAACTGCCATATTTCTATGACAAATTTGCTCTCAGCCAGTCAGATGGAAGGATTTCAGTAGCTTATAACAACTACCTATTAAACTTGTCATTGATAACAAGTTTTATGAAATGGGACCTGGTGCTTTATATGGCCTAAGAGACAGTGTGGTGGCATTTTATGTTCTCTCTCCCCTTTTTGGAAATAAATAGAATATAAATGGATCAGGAAGTAACTTATAGCAATTGTGAAATCCTACTGTTATACAGTACATGGCAACTGTTTTGGAAAATATAAAACACATACATGTATATATTAGTAGAAGAATTTGGTGGGTCTGGGGCACCCCCCCCCCCCCCCACTAGATCAGTCACTGAGTAATGATAATATGGGCTCTTGGCAGTCCAATATTTTTACCCTGGTTAGGAGGCAGTAAGAGGTGGATATGCAATGTAGTCATACTCGAGATTTGATTTAAAGGGTACCAACCACCAAAAAATATTTTGCTCTGTATGTTAGGGGGTTCATGCCGTTGTACTATCTTCAAAATACTGGCTTCAAATATTAAATATTAGAGATATTGCAATTTTAATTACACTCTTTACCAGCGTAAAACCGACTTGTGAGTACACTACTCGACGCAAGCGTACGCGCTCGCCAAGATAAGGGCTCGCGCGGAACTAAAGTCGGAGTTCGGTTCCGCTCAAGCATTTTCATGTTATCCATTTTTCCTTCATACTCCTTAACTGTTGACCGATAGAATGCCAGATAAAGTTCTTCGAGATTAATTTTATACTTCCTAGCTGTACACAAATGATTTTTTCAGGTGATTGGTACACTTTAACTTATCTTCAGTGACAAACAGAGAAACTCATTCAGTGTGGATTACTTTATTATGATAGATCACTTCTGATTGACCCTGTCATGCTGTATGAATGTAGTGAAAAAAATTTGATTATGCCAGTTACCTTGGCAATCTTTCCGTTTTTGTGCTTGAAATTGATGTTATCTTGATGATTTATGAATTCAAAGTATACATGTATACAACTGTATCACAATTGATCAAGCAATATAAATGCCAACTGTACCTCACTTTGGATCTAAATTTGGAAGAATTTGGATCATTTAATAGAAACCTCAACAATATTCGTCTTTTTTTAGCAGCTTATGGCTTTGGGTTACTAGGCAACTTTTGTGAGTGGTTCCAACAGTATTTATAATCGGCTTTCCACGTCAGTTTGGGGTTTCCTTTTTAGTGTAGAGCTGATAATCTGAAATTGTGTGGTTTGCAGTCCTTTTGAAATGGGTACTTATCACGTAGTTGGCTTTTCCTTTTTCCAACTGTGCATGTGTTGAAAGACATTTAAAGAGAGCTTTCTTGTATCTTCTGCATTCTATGTAGATATATTTCATTGTATAAGTTGATGTTGTCCTGAATGATTTGCATACAAGCAGTCTGAGTATGAAAGATATATATTTTTACAATTTCATATATTTTCTCTTCATGACCTTTTTTCTTAAAATGTACTTTTCAAACTGATTACAAAGTAATAAACAAATATTATAATTAATACATTGCCATAGTAAAGTAAGTACATTGTAGTGTTGACTTAAATGAATAAAAAAGAAGGATTGTCACATAGGGGGAGCTTGATGGAGTGACAATCCTTTGCAAAACATTGAAATGATGCTACAATTAAAATGAAAGGATAAAAGTTCTGGTATCCTTAAAGGGCAATCCAACCTTGGTAATAAGATGATTTGTGTGAAAGCAGAAAAATAAGAAAAACAGGATGGTAAGAGTTTGAAAGAAATCGGACAAGGACTAAGAAAGTTATGGATGTTTGAAAAATGAGATCACTACATCTATGCGAATCTCAAATTGGCAATTTGGTGAGTCAATTGTGACATTTTTGTGGACAACTCTCCCATTTGTCATACACAAAAATATCATTAATTTGCGGTTTTCTTCTAGGCGCTTTTACCCTCGGGGCTGTACTCAAAATATATTGGAGATAGCATATTGTTATAGGTCTTCTTGAACGAAAAGATCCTACTGACTTATGCATTTTGAAAAAAAGTGACATTTTAGTCATTTTGTGTGTTAGAGCGAATGGGGGAGTTGTCCACAGCTACATCACAGTGATATTACCTATTCGGCCAATTTGAAATTCCCATATGCATAGTGATTACAACTTTCAAAAATTCATAACTTTCTTATTACTTGTCCGATTTCATTCAAACTTTCACCTATCTGCTTCTCTGATTTTTTCCTCTTTCTTTCAAAGCAACTTGCTATTAAGGTTCGATTTCCCTTTAAGCAAGTCGATTTGCACAGGTTTATTGATTGGCTACATGTTGTATGTCAATCTACTGATGAGTGCCAAAAGGGTGTTAGTGATACAAGATAACACCTTTCTGGCTGTCAGCTGGTGATATGAAAGGCCTTCATACTCTTGAATCTTTCTCTTGGACTTTGTCAACTTCACAAGAGGTATAGAGCATGTGAAGTTTCCTCTCTGGATCTTTTTTTAGATTTCAGCATTTTTGTCTATGTTTAAATTTTATTACACTATGAAACTGTTGAGTGCATGGAAAATTCATGAATTTTTTGAATGGTCCAGATGTGAAAAAGTTTCGTACTGGGAAATGATCAGATCTCAATTCCTAAATTTTTAGCACCTTGTGATTTTTTTTTTGCTGCGAATACGGCAGTTATAAACATTTTATGGAGGTTCTTAGTTTTATGGTATGCTAATTATTCACGTTAATTCTGAGGTCTTTCAAATCCCCCTCGTAGATAAGTCTGTAAACGTGGATTGCTTGGCAAGAGAGCGACTTGCATTACTTCCTTTTTTAGGGTTTCTTTGAGCACTATTTTACCACCTTACTGTAATGGGTCTGCAAATGGTTGGTTACCTTTAATTAGAGTGTTGAGTACTTCTAATCTAGACTATTTGGAGCAAATATGGATCTATACCCAATTCCATTTTGGTACCTGTTAGGATGATGCTATGTCTGAGAGTATGGATATTTAATTGAATTAGCCACAAATATGAATAATGTATGGGTGTAGAGAGAGGGAGGGAGGAAGAGAGAGAGAGAGAGAGAGAGAGAGAGAAAGAGAGGTGGGATATGGGAGCCCGATTTGCTATCAAATTTCAGGAAATAATAGGACGACGAAATAAAAACTTTTCCTATTCATTTGCATAGATCTTTGTGTGTGTATGTGTGTGCACTTTCTTGTCTTCAAAAAATATTCCTAGCCATTCCACTTAATTCTCCTTGATGACTTTGCCAAAAAGATTACCTGAAGATGGCAAACAAACTGTAAAGAGATTAGTGTCTGCTCTTGTAAATACAGGTGCATCCTTAGTAATGTATGGTTGAACTGTATATTTGACAAGATGTCCATGTAACAGTGTGCATTGAACCCATCTGCCTGATCTGGGCCCTCTTGCATAAAAAGTTGCAATTAAACGCAACTCGAAAAATCAAATGCAAGTCCAAAATGCGCAATCCTGATTGGTTGAAAATCAAGTTGGGTTTAATTTTTTTAGTTGCGATTAATTTTTTGAGAAACGCAACTTTTTATGCATGAGGGCCCAGATGGGACAACCAAATATGCTAGATGGGTAATTATGATAATTATATCAAATTTCACCTGCCAATTAGACACGTTGGCAATAATTCTTTTTTTAAAATACAATTTTTAAATTCACTTGATTAAAAAAGATTATTGACTTTTCTTACATACATGTAATACCCCTTTCAATAAATCGCTGGTCCGGACCAAGTCTGCTTTGAGTCGTAAAATTTTGAATAACTGAACAGCGGGCCAAAATAGTCCGCTCTATTTTAGAGCTGCTTTTAGGAGCACCAGGAGCACACCAGGTACGGACCAGGTGCAGACCAAAGAATTACTGAAAGGTAGCAACACGAAAGTCCGCCCTAATATTCCTCGCACGGTCAAAGGTCACATTGAGCGTGCGCTACTGAAACTTTCACCCTGCATGCGATTGCAAAATTATGAGCGCTTCCGCTTGACCGGAAGATGACATCATGTATATGTGGCCATGTGCAGTTACCATGACAGTTGCTCCCTTTTGGGCTGATCATTGAAAGGGTCCTCGTAAGAGAAGCGTGGTCCACTGTGAATTACTGAACGCAAATTTTACTGCTTGGTGCGGACTATTGAAAGGGGTATAAATCATTTATTTATTTCACTCAACAGCATAAAAACAACAGGAAAATTAAAGTAACAACAAATAGTAAAATTGAACACTAAACAGATACATATTATGCTGGAGTAGGTGGCAGCCAGCCATTAAAGGAAAAGACTCTTATGAGAGGCTGACCCAGAAAAAATGTCAGATATTTTTATAATATTATCTTTCACAACGCAGTTTTAATCAACTTGCAAAAAAATACTCATTAAAACGACTAAAAGAACAAATCAAGAAAAGACTGTAGATCAAAATCAAGAAAAGACTAGATCAAAAATCAAAATCCATATTCGCTTATTGTGCTTGTACTGAACCCCATTCCCTGGATTGCTTGTACTTGTAATTACGTTTTACATGAAATGCGAGTGATCCTTTCCTACGTGTACAATGTAGCGGGTTAGATTTGTTTTTTGCTTCAGTCTTACTCTTAGAAAAGTACATTTCAAAAGGAGGCTTTCATTCCCAATACGTACTTGTATTTGTTTATCTATTGGATGAGTGCTGTTCCAGTGAAAGACTTCTTCAATTCTAAATACACGTTTTACTAGTTCATCTAATTAAGAAGCTAGATTATAACGGAATTTGCACCTAACTGGTTATTAGGAAAGGCTTGGAGCCAAATTGCATGTTTGACTTGTTCATTTACTTTTAAGAGTTGAAGTATTGCTATGAAAAAGATTTCGTACTCAAAGAATTCAAAGCCTTTGCTTCAGGCCAGCTTAAGGTAGAGGTATTAACCTAAAATTTTGTGTAAAGATAAATCTGTTTTTAAATATGCCTAGTTATTCAATACCTAAAATAGATCATTGAGTTGAAAATAGCCAAGTCAAAGCCACTCTTAAGTCATTGCAAAGCTGGGTTTGTAGAATTTCAACAAAAGAATGGTTATTTCCTTTGCTTTTGGCCTATTTTAAAAAGGGGGAGGGATGAGGAGAGAGAGGAGGAGGAGGGGGAGAGAAGGAGGAGAATGAGCTGCAGGGGAAGATGATGAAGAAGAAGAAGAAGAAGAGGAAGAGGAAGAGGAAGAGGAGGAAGAAGAGGAAGAAGAGGAAGAAGAGGAAGAGGAGGAAGAGGAGGAAGAGGAGGAAGAGGAGGAAGAGGAGGAAGAGGAAGAAGAGGAAGAAGAGGAAGAAGAGGAAGAAGAGGAAGAAGAGGAAGAGGAAGAAGAGGAAGAAGAGGAAGAAGAGGAAGAAGAGGAAGAAGAGGAAGAAGAGGAAGAAGAGGAAGAAGAGGAAGAAGAGGAAGAAGAGGAAGAAGAGGAAGAAGAAGAAGAAGAGGAAGAAGAGGAGGAGGAGGAGGAGGAGGAGGAGGAGGAGGAGGAGGAGGAGGAGGAGGAGGAGGAGGAGGAGGAGGAGGAGGAGGAGGAGGAGGAGGAGGAGGAGGAGGAGGAGGAGGAGGAGGAGGAGGAGGAAGAAGAAGAAGAAGAAGAAGAAGAAGAAGAAGAAGAAGAAGAAGAAGAAGAAGAAGAAGAAGAAGAAGAAGAAGAAGAAGAAGAAGAAGAAGAAGAAGAAGAAGAAGAAGAAGAAGAAGAAGAAGAAGAAGAAGAAGAAGAAGAAGAAAGAAGAAGAAGAAGAAGAAGAAGAAGAGAGAGAGAGAGAGAAAAGTTGTGTGTGTGTGTGTGTGTGTGGGGATCAGTGAGATTTAGGGAGATTCGTATACATGTACATTTACACTGTTAGAACGTTGATTAAAATTTTTATTCTTGTTGGTTAAAATTTTAATCAACCGAGGATTACCAGGTGAACCACACATTTGTAGGTTAAAACTTTAATCAACGGTCTGTTGATTAAAGTTTAACCTGTGGTTGATTAAAAGTTTTAATCATTTGTTGGTTAATCGTATTTTGCTCAACGTTGGTTAAATCGGTGTTGATTAAACTTAAACATATTGTTGGTTAAATGTTTAACCATTTGTTGGTTAGTTTTATTTTGTTGTTTAAATGTTTAACCATTTGTTGGTTAATCGTATTTTGCTCAACATTGGTTAAATTGGTGTTGATTAAACTTAAACAAATTGTTGGTTAAATGTTTAACCATTTGTTGGTTAGTTTTATTTGGTGCATGAGAAACTCTTTTCATATCTGTGATTGTTGTCTAGCTTAATCTTATAAAGAAAAAGATCTACTGTGTGATCTTGCTTTCTAAGTTAAGCGGTTTGGGAAGTTCGACCTGCTCAGACCTGGACTAGACCTGACTATGCAAGGCCCACAGGTAGACTACGCCTACGCCTACATTGATGCTATATCTTTTTTTTCAAAAACTGTTCTAGTTTCAGTTTTTGTCATATTGCCCTGTCCGCGAAATATGGACATCTGCGAAATATGGACATCGCGAAGTTGAACACACCGCCATACCGCCGGCGTCGCCTCCTCGCTACCGTAGGCGTAGTCAGTAGATCTACCAGTGGGCCTGGCTTAGCCAGGTCTAGTCCAGATCGAGCAGGTCAAACTAGCTCCCAAGCCGTTTTAATTAGAAAGAAAGATCACACAGTAGATCTATTTCTTTCCAAGATTAAGCTAGACAACAATCACAGATATGAAAAGAGTTTCTCACCTTCAAACACGCTGACAAGCTCTTTGAAAGTCCCCAATCATTCAACGACTTGAGTGACAACGCCTTCCATTTTTATCGCAAACAATTTCTGCGATAAATACGCGCGCAGCAAATTTGTTTCAAATCCATATACGTATGCGCTGTTCGGTCACGCGATCGGTATTTTAATCAACTTTGATCAAACTTTAACCAACAAAAAGATAAAGTGTCTCAACAGTTAGCACTATCATTTTGGCGGGAAAGCCGAGAACACTGTTTTTAATCAATGTTGGTTACAAAGTAACCAACAAGATTAAAAACAATAATTTTAATCAACAATATTTTTAACCCACGCAAGATTAAAAGATATTTTTAACCAACACTCATTTTATAACCAATGTTGAGCGATTTTTAATCAACAATTTTTTAATCCATATTTTTTTAATACATGTTTTAACAGTGTAGGGTTTGAGTGTTTGGAATGCATTTGTCTTTTCTACATTTTCTTAAATGGATGTACTACTGACAGGTGTCCTTTCAGTAGAGTTGGCTGATGTAACAGGTTTCAACATCATTGTCTAGAGATGAATTTTTGTGTATATGTATGTACATGTATGTATGTATGTATTGTTTCATACAATTTCTCATTTTGTTGTTGCTGTTAATAGGTCTGGTTCTGAGAGGAGGGACCCTTACAGGACGATGCTTCCCATGATCAAGCCTCTGCATGCCCCTCCTCAGCCAAAAAATAAGGTAAGTGATATGAAATGAGTTGAGTTCAGAACAAAGGTACAGAGAGAGAGAGAGAGAGAGAGAGACAGACAGACAGACAGAGGGGGGGGGGGGGGGAGAAGATGATAGTGTAGAGAGAGAGAGGTGGGAAGAGATGGAAGGAATTGACTCCATAACCCATATGAATGTGAAGTGAGTTGAGTAAAGAAAAATTGAGAGAGGGAAAATAAACAAGAGGGGAGAGGATGGGGGAGAGAGAGAGAGAGAGAGAGTGGGGTAGGGGAGAGAGGGAGAGGGAGGAGCTGAAGAGAGGGAGGAGCTGAAGAGAGAAAAAAAGAAAGAAAGAGAGAAAGAGGGAGAAAGAGAGATAGAAAAGTGTTGGGAGGAGAAAGATGATTGAGTGATTGAGGGAAATTTTGTTTAATGAGGAAATGATGCTTTGAGCTGTAATAAGAGACACGCAAAAATACTTTCTGTAAGTGTTAGGGAAGAGGAGTGGTAGATGAATTATATTCCTAGATGAATTCCTGTTAACATGATATGAGAAAAAGAGAATATATGTCTTGACACTAATAGATAATGAAGTTAGATCTATCACACCATTAATTGGCATCTCAGTTGGTTCCTAACATATTACATTTTCATTAAAAATTATCCTATATATTAAATTAGTTAGAACAGAAATGAGCTAGGCAATTAAAAGTAATAGCTATTGTAAATGTCAATGACCATTAATATGCATGTTAATCATGCTTGAAATCTACCCCTTTTCTGGAACAGAAAATTCAGTTTCTGAGCTGCATGCCCATCATTTTAATCATGGACCTTCTTAAGTAGATCCAGGGTTCAATTGTCTATTTTCTACAAAAGTGTCGAGCTGAAATTGAATCCTGTGAAGAGTCAAGAGATCAATATGGGAGTCATTGCACCCCTAGGTGTTGAATGATTACCCAACAGCATCTTCACTTTCGATCCCCTTACCCCCTGCTCCTCTACCCTGTTTCTCTTCCCTCCTCCTTCCTCCCTCCTCTCCTTCCCTTCCCCCCTTCCCTTCCCTTCCCCTCTCATCTCCCCCTTTCCTATCTTTTCCTATCATAATCACCATCATCAGCATCATCATTTTCATCACAATTAACATCATCATTCTTTGTTTTTTGTTCTTTGTTTCTTGTTTTAATTTTTCTATCATCTCCTAATTTTACAGTATGCATTATTTTCTCCCATCTTATCTGATATCATGTTTCAACATGCATAACTTTATATTTCGCATGTCAACTTTTCAACAAAATAAAAGATACGGACGACATTGCATGCACATCGTTCTGATACGATTGCAGTTCTAGTTTCCCCTGGAAATATCCTGATTTCTTTCATCAATATGTTTAGGTCAAAGAATTTGCAAATATCACTTGCATGTAAAATTAATCTCTCGTTCTAAACTTCTGGCACATTTGTAAAGAAAAATATGCTTTGGAACATTTATTTTCAGAAGAAGTTCCATTGGAAGTTTGAATCCCACCTTCTTGACTGGGAACGATTAACTGCCCGGCCCCGCCCACTTCCTTTTTCAAGAAATATAATTCAATGTCACTTTATGCCCTTCTTCACATTCTAATTTCCAGAACATTTTGTTTGGGAAAATTTTATTCCAGGAGAAGTTCCATGGGAATGTTGAAACCCACCATGTTTACTCTGAACATGGAAGTACTTAAAGTAGAGAGACAGGTCTATATGCTTTGAATGATCCCCTGCCCTGCCCCTTTCCCTTCTCCCTGCACCCATTTTCCAACATATTACCCCACGGGGTGATCTCTTTATGCCTTTTGTATTATCCCACCTGGGTTGATCCTGCCACTTGGGAGGCACACTCTATAGGCACCTGTTCCCATCAAGAGGGTATCTTCACATTCATGTACTTTTTTGAAAAGCATGACTGACTGATCTGCACTCACGAGGAGAGCAATGCACTTACTTTTTTGAAGCCTCCTCTTGCTGCTGGCATACGTCATTTCTAAGCGTCTTTATTATTGTGGTTTGGGAGACGAAGGATGCTTAAAAGTCAACCAAATAGGTGCAATAGAGGGATGAATAGAGGGATTAATAGTTCAAGAACATGAAACTATCTAGAGGCGAAGATTTGCCGTCAATAATACATCCATTATTAAAACTGACAAATATGTATCAACCCTGTATTACTATTAGTTTATGTGTGCACCCGGTATTACTCATACATCTACAGTTATTGACGGACAGATGATATGGCACCTTTATATGCTGATAAATGGTATTCACGTAGTTCATCCCATGATTTCAGTCAAAGCTAGATATATGTAAAACTCTTGAATAATTAGCATTAAGCCCAGTGTCTCCAATCAATGTTGTAGCTTGACAGGAAAGAATTAAATAATTAGCCAGGTAAATAGTTTAAAGTTCAGTTTAGATTATTTTTGATTATTTATAGTCAGTCCCTTCAGCAATAGTCTTCTTGTGTGAATTAGGAAAGCACTTGTAAATGTTTTATTTTCTTCCCTTTCTACATTGTTCATAGACACTAATATGACACAAAACAGTCACGTCACTCATCCCACCCCCCCCCAAAAAAAAAAAAAAAATTGAAAAATTAGACATGTCAATCAAATGAAAAATGAATAGAAATATTGAACAGATCCCATTACTTTTTACCAGATCCTATTACCTTTGACATTAATGTTCCCTGCCCTGCTTCTCTGTTAGATATTTACTTGAGATGATATGAACTCCTTGATCTTGGCATTCATGAATGTAAACACAACCTTTGCCAAATGTGGGAAAAAGGAAAAGGCAAAATGCCTTGTCAAAAGTAATCCTTGCAATTCAGAAAATTTTGAAATGGCAAACCCTGTCTTGTCAGAAATCATCAATGATGATAGAGTCATGCAAGTTAGTCCCTTCAGATGGTGAAAATATAATCTCATTAAAAAATTTCCTTTTTGCAGGATTGGAGACTGAAAATTTATTTTAAACATATACAGCAAAAAACGCACATGTTTGTGAAGGTGTACACACTGTCTTGGATGCATAGTAAACATTAAGCTTTAATGTTTAATGTTATTTTACATGTTGTACATTATTCTCATGCGTGAACTCATGGTAGAAAAATGGTTGAAGTTGCTGTACCTGTATTTGGTTTCATAGATTTTTTTAATGCATTATTCGATTTGCTTGAACAATGTAAATAGAAATTTTCATTGTCATGCTGAAATTATTAATACTAAACAATAAACTTTTATAGCCATAGCAGGAATGGTTTTATCATTCATGGGTATGTGCCACATACTGATCAAGCCATAAGATGCAAAGTACATGATGAATTAATAACAAATATTAAGACTTGGTGAAGCTTCAGTGGTAACCGTTCTCTCGAAGCTGGTTGAGAAATCTATATTAGCTATGTTCATACAGGACTTGTGGTTTGGAAACTTTAAGTTAGCGAAACTATAAGTTAACGAAACAATGACCCACTAACCACGACGAGGGTTCACATGGGCCTGAAACAATGATGCTCGTTGTTCTGAAACTACAAGCCAAGCAATCATCGCTGTTAACACCGGAAGTAGATACTGATTGTGTGTACACCTATTTTCGTAATTCGTGCGAAGTGTATGACCCGGAAGTTTAACATGAACAGAGAGGTCATCGTTAACTACAAGCTTGTGAAACTTAAAAGTTTATTCTGTTCACATGGTCCGAAACTGCGACGGAGGACCACCCACTGCTCGTGGTTTTGGCCTTAACCACGAGCTCGATTGTGGTTCTAGAACTAAAAGTAAACTTAAAGTTTCGAAACTACGAGTCTGTTCATACGGTCTGAAACTACAAGATAGCTGCAAGTTAACTTAAAGTCTTGAAACTACAAGCGAAACTGAAAGTTTAGCTCCCATTGGGTGAACCTGACTAGTGAGAGCAGAATTATGACTTCAGCTTTCTTTGGCATTTGTCATGAAGGGGGAATTAGGATTATGTCCGTGGGGAAATTGTTACGTGTGCAAACACATGTAGCATTAACTTTATTTTACTGTTTGAAAGATGCACAAAAAACGCGAACCATCTCCACATACAAATATCAAGGGGGGGGGGGGAGAATGAGTCTTACTTATGAGTAATCCTTCAATTTCACCCCTTGACCTCCATAACATGAACCCCCGTTTTTTGTTTCACACCCGCTGAGCCAGACATTTGGCATAACAAAATGAAGGAAGAACCAACACGTGTTTGCAAATATTAGTCCAAGGGTTAATTCGAATTTAGAGGTGTTAAAGTTCACGCCTTCCAGTTCTGAGATGTTCCATTTGATACCAGCCAAATGATTCTGGGAAGCTTTCATACAAAAGCTTGTTTTTAAATTTAAATTTCTATTTTTTCAGGACTTAAAATGGAATGGAGCCTACATGTAGGTGTAGATATAGGCTTTTACTTATATGCTGTGAGAATGCTATGCCCAGATATACACATAACCATCTATATGATTATACCAATCAATTCAATAATGCTATAATAATATGTTAGTAGCTTATTACTGTGGACTAATAAGGTGCACTAATGGGCTACAATTAGAATAGTAATTGGACAAACAGGTGGGCGTTAAATTGAGGTCCTCATTCATAATAGAACAAGAAAACAAAACGATAACAAGCTTTTCTTTCATTATCTCAAGGGATGTGATTGTGTTAAAAAAATTTTTTTTTAATCATCCTTTTATCAGTAATACGGACATAGATCATTTTGGTGGCTATTGTATTGGCCTCTTTCTTTATGTGTGGGTGGGTGAATTAATTCTGTGTATCTCTCTCTCCCTCACTTTATCTATTTCCCTCCCTCACTCCTCTTCCCCCCCCCCCCTCTCTCGCTCCTTCACTCCTTCCCTTTCTCCTCTCTCTATCTCCCTCTTTTTGTCTCCCTCTTTCTCCCTCTCTTCATATCTCTCATTCTCCTCTTCCTTTCTCTCTCTTTCTTTCTCTTATAAGGACCAATATAGTTGGCTGCTTTCATTTGTCACTACCATAATTGAATATGATCAAGAAAATGGGGCACTACAGCTTTAGACAGCATCTCCACAAGTATAGAAGTTAGCCATGCAGAGAGTAATTCTATCAACCGTATCAAAAAAAAAACTTGACACTATTGTTCCCAATGGTTCTTTTCATCTATCCCAGACAATTGATATTAAATCAACAAATTTCGAGTGACATGCTGGTCAACAGTGGTCCTGTATAAACATATTAAATGGCATTCGGTTGGTGTAACTGGTCAAATATTATGTTTAACCCTTTGACACGCAGGGTAAATATAGGCTTAAGGTGACCAGCTCTGACAGTCATATGACCATGAAATTGAGAGCTGCGAGAAGGGAATTAAGTTTATAGACCTTTCAGACGAGAAGAACATCATTAAAAAAAATAGGTTGGATATAGAAAAACATTGTAAGAAACTTTTTTTGTGGAGATGTGAGCAGTTATCTGCTACACATTAGGTTCTGCCCATTAGGCACTCATGCTATAAGCCCCACCTACATGTAGCTTATGCAGTTATTGCCCAATATGATTTTCACTTACATGTAGGCGATATGGACCCTGATCCTTTTGTTTTTGTTCGAAACAATTAATGCTCAAAAGTGTGTTTTGCTATACAATATTTCTTTATTTGATGTTTCGCTATGTGTTGTTTACATTAGAAAAATTAATCACTTGTGGTTTATCTACATGTATACAGTTACCCTTGCCTTATGAGCTTAGTATTTGCATGTGAAAGTCTTTTATCTTCAAAAGCCATGATAGAAATAATGTACTTCTGCATTTACACCTAGGCTAGACACAGTTTGTTGTGTGCCTGGCAGAATGCCATTAACAAAAGCCGGGCCAGTGGATGTTCATTGCTCGAAAAGCACATTTTAAAGTTTTGACTTTTCTTAGACTGTACATTTACATGACACGTTTCAGTGTGTGCATTGTCTAAATTGTTAAAGTAATTGATAATGTATATCTCTGTATTATTTCCCATGTTGAAATTTAGAAATTAAAATTTTGATCTAAATTTGAACTTCTACCCTTCTGGCTGGCACATAATAGTTCTTTCTGGAACAGATTGAGATAAGTATCCCCACCTTAACGGACAAGGTACAATACTGATGTCCTCTGCCCATTCAATAAAAAATTCATTAATAGGTTAATTGCTTTATTGTTTGGGTAAATGTTGGGGCCAAAATAATTTGTCAGTTTATATTCGTCAATTAAATTTTGTGGTCAGCTGAGTCCCAGTGCACATGTAATTCTGTTTCCATGTTTCTTTTCAAGGCTTGATTAAGAAAACTAATCTACTGGCAATCAGGCTGATATATTGTCATTATTAAGTGCTATTCATATCCGCATTGGGGCCAATATTGATAGCTAATTTGCCCAAATTTGCCCAATGCTAGAGTTTACGTAAGATGTAATATAATTATTTCTTGTATCTAAGGCGTCCTCTAATTAACACTTTATTTATGTACTATACAGTATTATTTATTTTCTGGTCACTGGACCTACAATAGTCCTGTATACAGTAAGCGTACCATCTTCTTTCCCTCGGAAGCACCTATTGAGAGACAGAAGGGCATTAACTCTGTGGTAGATGTATTTGAACTTCTTTCTGGCTCTGAGCAGGCAGTGTTGTCTGTTAACATGAATGTGTGCAGAGTTCTGTGACAACTCTTGCTGGATCTAACCTAACCCCGGCAACCCTCACCCTGACCCTATCCCTAAACCTATCCCAAAACCTAATGGTAATCCTAACCTCAATCATATATTTTTGATGAAATAAAGGAGCACTTGTACACATTGTACACATGTATTGTCTGTTGAGAGCCAGAAGGGCATTAACTCTGCATTAACCCTTTCAAGACAACAGACCACATTTTGTGGTTTGGCTTAATAACTTTTGATTCAGAGCTCTAAAAAAAAACAACTAGATGCATGAGGAGAAAGAGCAAAAATTTATACACACATTGTTTCCATTTTTGTTGCATGACCATATTGCGTTTGATGCCAGGAATTTTAATAAGGAGAATAAGCTTGAAAATCCTGAAATTGGCAACACATTGAGAGGTTCAAAATCACTGTTTTTATCAAAATTGGCAATTTTTTTCAACTTTTGACTAAGTTTCTAATGATGCATATTGTTTGCAAAGACATTACATTTTGTTTATAGAACCGTGTAGCACTAATAGAAAAATATTATTGTTGCCAATTTGAAGAACAAAATGTGATCAATTTACCCCTTAAATAATTCCTGTCATGAAAGGGTTAATGACCATTATGACCATCAATGCTTTAGTTATATCTTGGGCACTGGACTTCCCTGGTTACAGCACCAGGTAGATAGTAGACATGAGTAAATACTTCAGTCACACCTGTTATAGTCCTGATCTTTTGTTGGGGGTCATTGACTTAATCCCCTTCTCAATCCTCTTTAATCTGATCTATCCTTACTCAAGTGTGTATAAGATGTGCCTGGATGTCACAGAAGTGAGGAAAACCTCAAGATTACCAGTCAAATACTTCCTCTGTCTTTAAAGGAGAAGTCCTCTCTTATATCAACATCAACATCAACATCCGGGTACCCCCTGCTCCCCCCCTCCCCCTCCCCCGTATTTTCTTAGGGGACAATTTTGCTTATTGAAAATATAAGAAAAATAATAAATATTTTGATACATGGGGTTGAGAGTAAGAGACATAATTACTAAGAGGGAGGGAGCAAGAGTTAAGAGAGAGAGAGAGAGAGAGAGAGGGAGGGAAAGAGAAAGTTTCAGAGGAGAGTTTTAGCACCCTTTTTGCACTGAACACAGCTAAATGCTTTCATCATAAGATGTGAAATTAGGTGTTTGGAATGAAAAGCATCAGAGTTGTGAATGCATATTGGTCTGCTTTTGTAATACCATACTTTAATATTCCCATTTGTGATGTGTAAATTTGAAAAAGCTGGGAAACATGAATAATGGTACCATAACTGGCATCATTTATTATCATCAGTTTATAGTGATAACAATATCTGGGACAGTAATATACATGTATAATGAAAAATATACCATAAACTTTTACAGACAAGTGTGTATCCAATACAGCAGAAATGAAAATATCTTTTTTTTATCCAAACATATAGCAGGACGTTATTGTTCTTGGGTGGGCGTTGTCCCCCACAGCATGGTAGGGGTTAAGGTATTCATCATAGTTTTGTATTCCTCAAATCAAACATGATATCTTGAAGTCATGTGCTTAACACACCATTAAGAATCCCTTGTTTTCTTCGTATCCTAGATAAACTCATCACTAATCATGTTAATTGTGAATGTGCCCATCGGTTGCTATGAAACAACGGATGTCACTAAGGACGTGTTACATAATGTCTTTTTTATAATACCAGCTTTGCATATTTAGATGGAAACATACATATACTATAAGAAAATGTATTTTGTACAGGTGATACATTTACATTCATGTAGTGCATTCATATGTAAACAACTTCTATCAAATATCAAAGTTAAAGCTCATGGACAGTCTCGGTAGCAAAAATCATACTGGCAAGAAACTTATCTAACATAGTTACATACTATTCTCCTTTTATCATAAGACACATGTACGAGATTATTCAACATTCCATTCACGATTTCGAACAAATTTTAGTGTAAATATCTGTAAGAAACGCTTGGTAACGGCTTTTCACTGCCTCATGCTGAGACCATATCCACCCGAAGGTTCCCCACACAATAAACCCAGCGCTTCGCACTGTGTGTAGCGTATTCTATAACACACAGCAATCCTCATGTGAGTAATGTGTGTGGCCATTGTTCGAATTTACATCCCCTCTTTTTTGGGCCAGGGATTTTTATTCTTTTCACCTCTAATTTGATAAATATTTCACTTGAGGAGGAAAAAACTTCACAGCATCTTAGTTATTTTAGTACCCTGCTATTTATTAAGTAAAATCAAAGAAATCTCACGAAAAGTTTTTGAGGGCTTCCCAAAACTATCTAATACCTTTAAGGAAATGTTCATGGATCCAGGAAAGGTATTTTAGAAAAATAACCAAAGTTCTGAAAGTTTAGAGAAAAAAGGAAAATTTCATTAAAAAAAAAAAAAGGGAAAAGATAGAAAGAAAGCATTGGGGGCCATGTTCCCATTTTTAAAGGGTTTTTTAGGTGGCCTAGAATTTTTTTTTTTTAGATGAGCAATAGATGTCTCCCATTAAATATCTGTATCTGTGGATGTGCGCAAATCAGGCTCTTACTGCATTCTGAACGGCAACAGCCTTTGTAATGTTCAAAGCTAAACATGCAATGTTCTGTCTTTGTGATAAAGTCTTACCTTGCTAATAAACTGCCTTGTAAAGCTGTAAATTTCTCTACTTTGAGAAAGTTAACCCTTGAAAGGTTTTGCTAAAGTTGTATCTTTTTAAGTAGTTTTCATATCTCAAAATATCTTCCTAGAAAAATTAGTTGAACTGATTTATGAAGGCTAAAAATTTTTAAGTCAGTTATGTTTTGAGGGATTTTTTTTTTTTTGGCATGATTTGATCCGTTTCTCCAGTGAGTCAATAAAATACAGGTAAAGAGCTGACATACATGTATCAATGAGAATGATAATAGAATCCGGGTCCTGTTTCATAAAACTTGTTATCAGTAACAACTGCCACATTTCAATGACAACTTTGCTCTTAGCCAATCGGATGCGAGGATTTCAGTAGCTTATACAACTATCATAACTTGTCATTGATAACAAGTTTTATGAAACGGGACCCAGATGTATTGCTCATTGCTCAGTGATTTATGCTAATAAACTTTCAGCACCAATTTTATCAGATCTATTACATTTCTTATTCATAAATGAACGTAATCATTATCAGTGATGTACCAGCCCGTAACACTTTGATGTAAAAAGCCCCTATACGCAAATCACTGCTGTTGTCTTGAATTTGCTTTTGAAAGCATGCAGTTGTTCTAAATTGCGGCACTTGTGCAACCACTGAATGCACAGACATAATAGCACAGGCAGTAAAACTTATTTTTCTCACTGCATGACCACAGTTTGAAGCATGCAATTCCTCTTGGCTTTTTTTGTTTTCTTTTTCTTCTTCTACCTTACCTTCTCTCCATCTGACAAGCACTTCACTTTTATATTGTAAATGTAGTTTCCTAATAGACTGCTGTAGGATTGCAAGCTCAGTGGTATATAGCGTGTTAGTGGTTAAAGCTGTGTATGTAATTATTATCATTATCACTCTGAACATTTCATCATGCCTTCATGTGCAGCAATTAGTGCCATCAGATAGCCAGCGGTGAATGTTTCTGTGCAACATGGAACGACTCCCTGAGAAGTAATTGACATTAGACGGATATGGTTTGCACGCGGATTTGCCTCTTTTGATGCATTTAAACATTGTACCGATAAATACTCTCCAAGTACATGTACTGTACATCCGGTAAACTTGATACAGTCTGAGAATCTGTGTGGAGTTTTATGAGCCACTGAGATAAAACTTTTATGGCATCCAATGCACCCTTGCAGTACATCATCTTATCTTAAAACACAGATGCTAATCTAGATGTAAAGGGCAGTCTCATTATTGCATTGGTTTGAGGTGACTGCATCAGAGGAAATGTATCATGTGATTGTGTGGAAAAAGGGTACAAGGAGGAATACAGACGCAGAATGGAACGTGTTTTTAGGTTTGGAAACTCACAAAATCGCCCCAAACATGCGGAGGTAAGTTTGGTGTAGTTATAAGCCCCTTTTACTATGTAATATGCATTCTTAATTTCATGTACATTATACATACAATTGAAAGCTTTATGCTTTATTGATGATTGATACATTTCATCGCCTGCTGAAAGCTAGAAGGGCATTAAATCTTTTTATAAGTATATGTGTTTAATGCCCTTATGGCTCTGAGTGGATGGCAAAAGGAAACAAAGAATGAGAGGGGGTGAGAGCAATGATAGTTGATACATAGATAGATGGATAGACAGATACATGTATAGTGAGTGAGAGAGAGAGAGAGAGAGAGAGAGGGTAGAAAGGGATAGATTAGGTATAAAAACATACATTTGTATGAGTAGATGGAGGAGCAAAGAAGAGATGAAGGGGGATGAGATGCAGATTCAAAGAGAGAGAGAGGGGTGAAATGAAAAGAGCGAGAGAGAGAGAGAGATGCCCTCTAAAGTAACAGAGAAAGGACAGAGCTTTTGCTTAACAGAAATATGGAATAATGTATAATTTTCTTCATAATCATATTTATTCAAATATAAATTCAATTATTCTTTATACATAGCTTCTGAGTAGTTTGTTGCAATTCGCAAAATGGACAAGAAATGTATATCTAGAGAGAGAGAGAGAGAGAGAGTGCCCTCTAAAGTTACAGAGAAAGAACAGAGCTTTTGCTTAACAGAAATGTGGAATAATGTATATTTTCTTCATATTCATATTTATTCAAATACAAATTCATTTATTCTTAATACATAACTCCTGAATAGTTTAGTTACTTTTCTTGCAATTCGCAGAATGGACAAGAAATGTATATCTAGAAAATAGTTTAACAACAAATGCATAGAATGAAAATTGAAGGACATGAATTGATGCATGACCAGCAACCTATTTGACTTGAAGATTAAACAAAAAATAAAGAAGGCTACAATTCATATGACATACTGCTAGAAACTATATCGTGTTTGTGCCCGGCAGAAGGACGTGAACCGATGCATGAACAGCAAATGTTCCAATACATTTCTGGACAAAAAAAAACCATTATTACAGTTAAAGTGAATTTTCATTTATGTGTAACATCCACAAAATACACGCCGTACATCATCTAAATTGTTAACAGTGATTGGAATATACCTTCTCTATGTTACATTTTTTTTTTTTCATGACTGAAATTTTTCCACCAGAATGTAATACTAACTATAAGGAAAAACCAATATTACAAATCGGAATAGCTTTATCACCTGACAAAACATTTGAACAATGCCTAGATACAGGCCTCATTTTGATCACACTGTTTTAAATAATTCACACTGTTTTAACCTATTACCCACGGGAACCCGGTGGTTCCTGTTTAAGTCTATAAGAATGAGTGAATTCAGTAATCAGTGGGTGTAATAACATTGTCTGGCTCAGAGTTTAGAAAATTCCATTAATGTCAAGGATTTAAGCTCACACATAATTTCCTGTCTTTGATATTCCACATTATTTCATCACGAGTTCCTGTCAGGGCTAATTGATTTTCATATTTCTCTCACCTTGGCACGACATCCATTTATATTGATAAATGTCCGGGCTCTTTGAGCATGACGTGGTACACTACCCAGCATGACTTGTGAACATATAATTTGAGTTGGAACATTTCGATACTTGAACATTGATTGATTTTAAGTGTGTGTATATATATTTATTGGCACCCAAAACCAATTTGTCATATTTTTAAAGAAAAAAATTGGTTAAAATACAATTCCAAGTTGTCTGATTGTTTACTAACAAATTCAAAGTCAAATCCTCTGCTGAGAGCTGAAAGGACGTTAACTCTGTGATAGGGACTTGAGGTTGGGCCATTTTGGTTTTTCGGCAGAAGATTTATTGTTTAGATTGTCTGACGGCCACATGAATTACCTTTTATTTAAGGCTATAAGATCTTTATACACATTGTCTAAAGTAAATGGTTGTTTTTAAACCCAGTTCAGTCTGAAAAATGAAAAACTGGTGTTACACCAACAAGATCAGATCATACTCATTTCGCCATTAAAAAAAAAAAAAAATCAAAAAGATTATGTATTTCTTGATTGCGACACCAGCAATAACTGTAATTTGGCATTTAATGGTTGACAAATTTATTGATTTATTTCCAGAATTCTCGAGATACTTGATGTACACACGAAACAGCATTCGAAAGTACAGTTTCCATGAGACATTTTATTGCCAAAATGTGTTAATGATTGATTAGATATCACATTGAGACTATAGTGCACCATCAAAGTAACCCATTAAATTTGTCATTGTGAAGGATAACATACTCATGCATATTTTACATTTTGTTTGAATATTGCAAGATTTCTTTTATGGATATTTCCTCTCACCTTGAAATAATGTCATCATAATGAGATGTTTTAATCGTCGGGTGATCATACATTTACCAAGTAGCACTTGTGCAACCATTATGATGCTTTCGATCATCACTTGCTTTTAAAGTCTACAGTCAGTTTTTAACCAAGATGGAAGTACATGGAGGTTATGCTGGAACACCAAAGTAGACATATATATGTCTTTGTGTTGGATCAATCCGAACTTTAGAACTGCATAACTTTTGTATCGTGTCTGTAAAGCGCTTAGAGACATCTCCGATGTATTAG
Organism: Heliocidaris tuberculata; assembly: GCA_025618425.1. NCBI lineage: Eukaryota > Metazoa > Echinodermata > Echinoidea > Camarodonta > Echinometridae > Heliocidaris > Heliocidaris tuberculata. Next base: position 33,851,564 of record CM046835.1, on the reverse strand, counting down.
GCGCTATATAAAAGCGGAATATTATTGTTATTATTATTTCTCAGATTTTCCTTCACACTGTCACTGATATTATTCTCTCATTTTTTTTGTTTATGTTAAAACCAACTTAATGCAAAGATGGACATCCCTTTCGCTCGAGAAGACAGAGTTTTCTATCTGTTTTTGATCAATAAAACTATTTTGTGGTAGGGACCTTTCTTGGATTTGATTTAGAACAAGCAAGATGTGATTGCAGTGTTTTTATGGATGTTATTATATTTGTCAGAGCTCTTTTTTTCAGGGGGGCATTTCATCAAGTGTCTTGTCGGTGATTTTACAAATCTCAGCCAATCAGATGCAAGGATTTCAGGAGCTTATTACAATTTTCGGTAAAAATTACTGACAAAATGCTAGATGAAACCCTCCCCAGGTTTCCATTGCTCTTTTGGGAGCTTTCCAGAGTAGAATCGCTGATATGTAGCTCCTATGTATTTTTTTTCACCGTACTGCTGTTGAGGCAATTCTAATCATCACTGCTTGTTCATGGATGGCCATTCTCCAAACACTTCTCCCTCATTCAAGGAGGCACTATGGTCACATACCTATAGGAGTTGGGCTTAAACCTGAAGAGGAATTATTATAAGCCTCTAAATTAGCTGTCGTTCATTGCAACAACAAAAAATTATGTAAAGTAACACCTAGAGTCAACTCGTATAAAAGGAATATCATTTTTTGTCTCGTAGAAATAGCCAAGCAGTTAAATTCTATTTTTATCATGAGGTGAATTTATACTCATATCTTCTGGAATTAAATATTTCATAAGATTGCCGAGTAGGATTTTTTTTGTCAAAGAAAGATAACGGAATAATATGGACATTTCCAATATCCATCAGTCATCGCATATTTCTTACACTCACTTCTTGCCCAATACCGGCGTATCTTCCTATGCAAGAAAATTATTTTTTTTAAACAACCTTGTTTTGTTGGTTACTTTGGGAAATGCTGGTGAAATACAGAATTGACAAATGTGATTTGAAATCTGAGATTTGAAGGAAAGGTTCTGCATTTGTGCTCTTATTTCTTTCCTCTGTTTCCCCTCATAAATTTTGAATGAAGGGATTTGAGAAATTTGTAACAGAGAGACTGCCCATGTAATGTAACATTATAAGCCAGTGTTTTGTTATTCGGTACTAAAAGACATCAATCAACTTGACATTATGTCTGAATAAAAGGAAATAATGTAAAACTAGAACTTTAATTCGTCACTGAAGACGAATTAGGTGGTCTGTCTACCCGTTGGTAAAATTGCTAAGATGTGATAATATTTGTGCAAGATAATATTCCTGATTATGTTGAAAATGGATGGAGACTTGCGTCAAAGAAAATCGGGCAATTTCATATTGCATATACATGGGATATTAAACCCATAGGTTTAATACACGACAGGCAATCAGATTTTGCATAGGGTTGTACACAAACTACATTCAATTAGGCATAACACGCAAAATAAAAAAGTTTATTTCATTGTTTGTGATTTTATATATTACAGTAGTCGAAGCAAATGGTAAAATATGAGGTAAAAAGAAGAAAAAAAAATTTCAAAAAAAAATGGACCCACCGGGATTCGAACCTGGGTCGGCGGGATGGGAGGCAAGTGCTTTACCAATGGACCAAAAGTTTTCGAATAGAGATAACACGTAGACGAAAAACGGGATTCTCAAATGACATTTTGTACTTAAAAAACGGGCATGATCCCGACATCTGATCAAAAATTGGAGGGCACACTTGTGAAAGCTTATAGTCTCAGCTATAACATACCAAAATTTGGAAGAAAATCGAGCAGAAACATCAGAGATACTGCTCAAAGAAGACGGGAATGTAGAATCAAGATTTGAGAAAAAGTCATGTCCCATAGAGAATACACGCAAAATGTGAAAAATTGACATGCCTCCTTTAATCGCAAAAATACACCGTAATCCCTTTGTCAAAATGAAAAATCGTGGTTACTGATCTTGTAGAGAATTGTCTCAGCTACAACATATCGAAAATTTGATGAAAATTGACCAACTATGAGTGAAATATTGTCAAATGAATACAAAATTTATGACGTCATTTTTTCAAAATCGAATTTTTGAGTTCATATGCAAATGTGACGACGTTCCGATCGATTGACCCCCGAATTTTTTTCATGAATTACAATCTACAACTCATAGGCTTTCAGAAAATGTAAAAAAAATGGGGGGTAGCCACACATTCTGACGAGCTATGGCGGATTCAAGATAGGCATGTTTTTACCACTTTTTACATTATATTGCCCATTGACGCGCGCACGAATTTGAAAGTTTGACGCGCGCGTGTGCCATTATGGAATGTCGAGAATGACTGTAAATAGTTGGAAATTGTCAAGAATAGTGTCAGGAATACAAACCATGCGAAAAAACGGCGTTTTTACGTTCTGTACGAGCTGCGCGCGCACATAACGCGCGCGCGGACGCGCACGGACGGAAAATTTTGAAATGCTTAAAATGTCCTGAACCGTACTCTCCTTTGATCAAAAAGTGATTTTGAGCATTTCTAAATTTTGACGCGCGCGTACGTGCGCGTCATGACGTGCGCGCGGATTTTGCTGAAATGTTACATTGACCCTTGACCTGAAGTTTATGTGTGTTAAATATGGTTCATTTTTGATGACTTGTTATGAAGATATGATCGATAATGTGATTTCACAAAATGGCGCCTGGATGACGTCACGATGACATGATGACCTTGAAAAAGATGCCAGAGCTTGATCTGATATAACCTGATATCTAACGAAAATTTCATAAAAATTGGGTGAGCCGATTTTGAGGAATCATGGTAACAAGAAAGAAAATTCTGATGAAATTAAGAGGTGATCTGTCGATACCGACAGACCACCTAAATGATCGTATCTTGCATGTGTCTTAAGATCAAACTTCAGATTAGGGAAATGGCTTTTTGCTTTTTTCCTGGCATGTTTCTTCCTCTGTTGGAAAGAGAAGTATTTAGAAAAAAAGCATTTATTTCCTGTTTCAAGCTTTTTAAGAGCTCTAATTGTTTTAAGATATGTTCATTCATTTCAAAGGTCCCAAGGTTTAAGATATAAATAAAATCCCATTGAGCAAGTGTAATGCCATATTTTATTGTCTGCAGATGTAAGAACATGTTACCTGGTTAGAGCAAAAAGGGGTTACTTCATTCTTCATACATTTTTTTCACACAGTTAATTCCCTTCTGGCTCTCAACATACAATATATCTGTACATTTATGAAGCACTGGGCTATAGCACTTGACCATCAACTATTTCCATTGTGTATTTTCTATTATTATCTTCAATCAATAAATTTAACATTTCATTTGCCAAGTGTGACATATACTGCACCTGTCAAATGCTTCCATTCAGGTGTGCTGTCAGGGCACTTATGAATCAATCAATGTATTTATAAAATAAAAGATTCACTTGATACAAAAGGACAAAAAACTTCAGAAGGAGAATATGAGCAGGTGAAAATGACATGTTACCTGTTCTACTGTAATGATAATGTTTCTGGTTGCTTGCAGATGATTTTCAAGTGGTTTTTCTTTGCATGTAAAATGATGATTTGTTTAATAGTGATTGTGACATTTAAGAGTTCTTTTGTCAAAAGTTAATTTTATTCTTGTAATCAGGAAAGAGAGATTAAATCTGCAAACAAATGTCACACACAATAAAAGCTACATTATGGTGGAGGGCTATAATAGATTATGTGAATTAATAGATACAGTAGGCACTTTCTCACTTTGTTTATCTGTTATCTCAAATCTACAGAAATGTCATACTGTGATTGTTGCACAAGCAAATCTAGGCCGACGAGTATTCTTTAAAGTAGGAGTAGGATTAAGATTAAGATTAAGCTGGGATGAGTTTAGCCCCTTGTAGATCCTCCATTGAAATCTCCATTCAATACACTTAGAAATGCATTCCATGATGACACTCAAAATTATTTTCTATATTGTGAGAAAGGTCCAAGTGGAAAGTGTGACTGTTACAAGTGGATTAGTTAATCTCAAGTCTCTCTTGAGATCTGTGTAATGCTCCTTAAGCTACTCTCAAGACACTTGTTATTGTTGGACAATGTTTATTTTTTGAAAATCTTTCTCTGGGCATGCCTTGAAAACTCAAGTTGATTGTATATTTAGTACACCCTTTCTTTCTGCTTGATTCTCTCTTGTATGGTCTTCTCCCACCTCTAACCCTTGCTCTCTCTCTCTCTCTCTCTCTCTCTCTCTCTCTCTCCCATTCTCCCCCTTTCTGCCCCTCTCCCTCTCTCCCCATCCCCATCTCTCTCTCCCCCTTTGTATGAGCCTTCCCATCTCCATAGCTCTTTTCCCCTTTCCCCTTCCCCCCCCCCCACTCTCCCCTCTCTCCCCTCCCCCTCTCTCTCCCCTCTCTCTCTCCCCCTCCCCTATCCCCTATCTCTCCCCCTTTCCCTCTCTCTTCCCCTCTCCCATCTCTTTTTTCTCTTCATTGCTTTGTCTATTTCTTATGCTCCATCTAAGAAAGCTTCCTTTGTTATTATTTTTCCTGTTTGATTATAATCCCCTCCCTCTTCTCCCTCTTGAATTGAGTGCAGAAATAGAAAATGTCTGTACGTAAGAGATGAAATCATGTTATTTTCAAGTAGAAAATGAGTACCTTTCAAAGTTCCCACACCTGATCCAGAGTATTACTTTCCATTTTATTTTTTTCACATCCCTTCCCTTTTGTCCCCCTTTCACATTCTCTCTTTTATCTTATCATCTCTCTGTGCCCATTTTACTTTTTGTTCCTTTTTAATTTCTATGCTATCATCTTCCGAGTGCTTGTGGGGGCATTGACTCATGTTATATTCAGACAGCATTGATTCTCATCTGACTCTCAACATAAGAGAAACATATACATGCATGTACAGTCTGTCAAAATTCACCCTTTTAGCTGTTTTATCAATTCATTTTATCATTCCTTTTCATCAGGGTTTTTTTTTCTCCATTCCCTTTATACACAAATCATCTGTTCAGAACTAGAAGGGCATAAACTCTATGTAAAGTGATATGCAGTAACAGCCTTCTTGCTCTCAGCAGACGAAATCATAGTTAGATATGAAATCTCATACAAAGTCAAAGTCCTTATAATTCAGACATCTTATCACATCCACCCTCTTATGCCTTGTAGCCGGTGAGAATAACAAAATGTACCGGGCGTATAGAATCTCAAAAAATATCTTCTAGGGCCATACAGCCACAAAAGCAATGCCCCAAACTGCGCTGCAAACGTCTCAAACAAGACAGTTGTTTGTCACACGTAAACACGGCATACGGATCCACCAAGATTACCCACTTTACAATGGTGCAATAAAATCCCGCAGAGAAGCAATTAAGTCCATTTATTGGGTGATAAGCAAGATGTACTTGAGTTTTACTGAGTAATTTTATCCTTGCATGTAGTTGCATGCATGTTTTGCCCCCAAGAGCTGCTTCCTGTAAGCACAGTGGTATATTTGTTTAGGCTCTGGACTGTCAAATGAGAGGACCAGGGTTCAATCTCTGTGCATGTTTACTTATATGTAAATGTTTTCCTCCTGGAAAAAAAAAATCAGAACATGCATACAAATGTAATGTAATGATTGGTTTTTGCAAGGTAGGATGTCCCTTTCTAGTGGATGAGGTATTTACATGTATGGTGATAATATCGAAATGGGAAAGAAGCCCATGTGCTTTTTATACTGCGAGCTAGATATAATGCAGAATGTTATGATTTACATTTATACAGATTTGTGTATATCTAAAAGATCTATGCTGTTTTCTGAGGTGTTTATAGAGCTGGTTAATGGAGCTTGTTACATTAGTTTGCCTTCTTTTCTCATATAATCATCTTTAGATATGAACTAATATGTGACTCGTCACATCAAAATGAGACAGAAGTCGCTGAGCTAGAACTCAGGAAAATGGGGGAAAACATGAAAAATGTCAGACTTGGGGATTTTTTGGTGGTAGTATTGAAATAATTGAATAAATAATATTTCCCCCTCTCATTTGTTTAATATTCCACTTACAGGGATTAAGAAAGACAAAAATCACAGCAGTTTATAGAACCTTTTAATATCTTGCTGTTTATCAAGATCGAAGAAATGTGACAGGAAGCATTTTGAGGCTTACCAAAACTATATGCACTCTAATGTATCTCTCTTAATAGTAAGGCATCGCTTATTTGTCTGTGTGTCCTTCCCTAATAGGACTCTTTTTATACCTACCACAGTTGAATGGTGCATACCCATGTCTTCTCTGCCCCTCCCAGTCTTCCTTACTTTTCTCTTTCTCCTTCCATCTTCTACTCCTCATTACCTATCCAAAATTGAGTCAAGTGATGGACCGTGATTCTACCTCCCCCTTTTAACCCTATCAGTCCCAAAAGCAAAAGAATTGTGCCTGAAATGAATGGGATTTGGGGCTTCTGGTTTGTAGAGGGTTGAATCACATTGTTGAAATGCAGCCTCCAAGGTGTTTGAAATGAGCTCGATTTGATAGGTTTCACCACAGAAGAGGAAAACTGTGCAATGTGTTTTGCCACGGGTGTATCTTTTACCAATAGGATATTTCTTTCCATTCACAAATAGAGGAAACAAATGCTACCCTGTCAAAGTAGGATCTGTTTGTTTCTGGATATTCAGGTGCATGGTGGGCTTTATCCATTTCATCACCCAAGGAATTGATTTTATTTTTTCCTCAAGGAAAAGATTTTTTGCCCTAGAAAAAAAGGGGAAAAGATTTCAAAACAACGGCAAGGAGAATTAAAAGGCCCATTTAGTTCCAGAAGCCTTTTAATTTGTGACAAATAGGTAAATTGCTCTGGTTACACTTTGGAATTTAAGCTTGGAAGATTGTCCACTTGCCTGCTAAAAGCCTTCCAGTTTGTGGGATTACAAGTGAATTGCATTTATTTATTTATTTTTTGAAATTCAGGCTTTAAAAAAAAAATCATCCATCCATAGCTATCAAGTAAAGCCATAATAGTTTCGGTAATATTGCATAACATGCTAATGTATGGATGTAGACTCTGACTGTCAAAGGATAGCTTGATTCTGATGATGTAGCATCAGTGTATGTAGAACACAAAATACCAATTTAGTGAAATATGAATTATACAACAAGGTGGTTTACATATAGATAATTACAATAGGTCGCTTCCAGCTTCCACTTAACATGTTAGAATGACAATGCTGAAAAATAAAGCCAAAGAGTTCTTAACAGTTAGACACCCATCACGCCTCCCCCCCCCAAAAAAAAAACAAACAAACAAACAAAAAACAAAAACAAAAAACAAAAACAAAAATAAAAACAGAAGTAGAGTGAAATATTTTTCACCCAAATTCACATCTCTAAATAATCATAATTATGTTCATGTTTGTTTTGTATCAGTACATCTTGTAGGTCCACTTATCAAGAAAAATCTGATCCCCCCTTCCCCAAGAAATGCAAATAGAATTACTATATGTATAGGCACAATAAAATCTATGCAAAGTACAAATGGCAAATAGGTGCTGGTATTGTGTAGGAAGTATGTGTGAAAAGGAAATTCTTTAAACTTGTATATGTCTATATTATGTGTGCATGCAGGCCAGCTTTCTACATTTATATTCATAAGTAATATAGTCATTTTTCAGTCGACTTTTTTTATGTGTTACCAAACTTCGTCTTTGACGTCACATACAGCTTTTCCACCTGACTTTTGTTTGTGGCCTGTTTACGAATAACCATGGCTAAACTTTTTTCCCAAAACAACAAAACGACAATGGATATACACCAGAAACAACCGTCCAAAATACTAAATGACAGAGGGCTATTCCATTGTCCGATTCTCTCTTTTCAGAAGAATTGTATTGAAACCCATTGCGACCTGCTTCATTTCCTTGCATTGAGTTTGGCTAGTCGGGGCCTCTGTACCCATTTGTTTGTCTGTTTTCTTTGATTGGATGAAATCCTGGTAGTGTTGAATGAAAACAGGGTGATTTGTGCTCAGGTTTGGTCCATCTGACACAATTGGTGTAATAAAGATCCTCCAATGATGGCACCAGTGGGTGATTAGGAGGCAGGATCTCAAACCACAAAGGAGCCAGTGGGTGAAAATGATTTTCTCTATAGGTGTAGTCAGGGAAATGTTATGAAAAGAGAAATTATGCAAAAATAGGTTATTGTAAAACCTGAAACTTTCACCTGTACTGAGCACAAATTTCTTGAGTGGTGGAGAAAAAATTGCTAAAGTTTCATGTCCGAAATATTTGAATCATTTCCTTGAAAACTTTCTTGCTGCAAAAATGGTTTTCATTGACAATTTGTGAACATTTCTTGTGCGAAAGTCTCTATTTTAACAGTCTTTGATTTGTTGTGTAGTTATATTTACATAGACACAAGTTGTCTGTTGAAAAAAATGCCCCCCAAATGGTAGATACATGTAGAAGTTAATAACAACTTACATATCATCTGTTTGGAGTCAGAAGGGCATTAAGTCATTTGTACAGGGTTAATGCCCTTCTGGTTCCAAACAGACAATATTCTGTCTCCTGAGAGCCAGAAGGGAATTAATTCTATCCAATACTGTAATACAGAGTTAACGCCCTTCTGGCTCCAAACAGACGATGTTTTGTCTCCTGACAGCCAGAAGGGAATTAATTCTATCCAATAATGTGATACAGGGTTAATGCCCTTCTGGCTCTCAACAGATGATTTACACCTTATATCCATTGAGAGAAAGAGCTCTAGGAAAAAAATATGAGTTATTGAATGCTATTTGAGGTCTCAATTGATGACAGTTTGATATTAAAGAAAAAAGATTGATCAAAAATTCATATGTTTACTATATGAATTCATGCCAAACCAACATGATGAACTGTTTTTGTTCAAATTTTTTTGTCCCCGTCCTCAACTCGACTCTCCCCAGAAAGCCTGCACCCTATGTCTTGTGCTATGTAAGCACATAATGATGGTGTTTGACATTTGTGACAGACTGGAAAATTATGAGGTGTAACGTGGAATAGTGACCCCTGCAGTGCTATATGAAACAGGTGTGTCTATAACTGTCTGGATATATTTGGGGGGTTTTCGGGTTTTGAACTCTTCACTGTATAGAACTCTTTCTTTTTATGCCTTTAGTGTTGGTGCTTTTTGTACATGCAGGGGAGTTTGATATGTTTATGCTTTTATGAAAGGAGTTATTTCTCTTCTTTTAACCTCATCCTTTTTTTAAAAATTCATTCCCATCTCTTTGCGACCAGTTATTTAATCTAATGATTTTATCTAATTCAAGTTTTTTTTTTAAATTAAAAAAATACTAAAGAGAATGTTAGAAAGCTATATAAATAATAAATGAGTTTGTGAACACCCATTTATACCAAAACAGTATAGCTATACAATGGATTTATATGTCTGAATGCTGACTAATGAAAAGTTGTGTAACAAAACGTCGTATAACGAAACTAGGGTCAGAGCATCGTTTTGAACTAGAACTCGATAACAAATCACCTGTATGGCGACCATAGAACGGTATAACTGGGCGGGGCTTAACGTGAGCACGCAAAAGGTGAACTTACCTCTCATTTCCATGGATGAGGGGGCTTGCAGCAACCATAACAACATGCGCAGTGGAAAACTGCATCTATACGATGTTTTTTCTAATCGGTCGAGATATGTGTCTGAACGGTCCATAGGCTATACGATTATACGACTTTTCTTCATCGAGTTTCGGTATAAACGTTTTGTGTCTGAACAGGGAGCAAGTCTGTAAAGATTATTGGCTACCTCATATTGTTTTTAATTGCACACCCTTGGAATATCATTTATTTACTTTCTTTACAAAGATATAACTTATTTTCATACTTTCATGTAGATTTGTATATTTTAAACAATATGAATTAATGTGGAACCACTGACAAGAAGATATCTTATAATTCAAAGACACAGGAAGAATTGCATTCCATTCATCTGAATATTATTAAAATGTTTCTCATAAATATGGGAATTCACTTCACATTCATTTTTTTGAATAAATTTTTATTTTTATCTTGCCAGTAATCGAAATTGCAAGCAACATTGAATTAATCAATACAAAACATATAATAATGCTATTTTTATACACAGATGCCTTTTGGGCTGTCTAGCCATCTAATTATGGATCCTTGTCAAGCTGGGATGCAAATAGGAGAAAACTTTTTAGAAAGAAAACATGAATTTAACCGCTAAATCTTTCCAGCTGTGTTCCCTAACCCCCACAAGGGTTCACATACATGTCTAGCTACGTTTATACGGGACTTAATGTTTCGAAATTTTAAGTTAGCGAAACTTTAAGTTATAAGTTAGCGAAACTTTAAGTTAATGAAACAATGATTCACTAACCACGGCAAGGATTCACACGGGCCCGAAACAACAATGCTCATTGTTCTGAAACTACAAGCCGAGCGATCGTTGTTAACACCGGAAGTAGATGCTACTGACTGTGTGTACAGTACACATACAGATCCTGTGTTCATAATTCGCGCGAAGGGTATGACCCAGATATTTAACATGAACAGCGAGTTCATCCTTAACCACGAGCTTGCGAAACTTAAAGTTTATTCTGTCCACACTGTCCGAAACTGCAACAGAGGACCACCTACTGCTCGTGGTTTCAGCGTTGACCACAAGCTCGCTTGTGGTTCTAGAACTGTAAGTAAACTTAAAGTTTTGAAACTACAAGCAAAACTTAAAGTTTAGCTCCCTTTGTGTAAACCTGACTTCTTACAGCTAGGTCTTGTTGAGAAATGATCTTGTGCAATGCCCTGTACCCCCTTTTTCTTGTTGAAAGTTAACTTGAATGGTGGTACATGTAGGAACCATAGGACAGAGGTTCATGTGGTAAGAGCCAGAAGGGTGTTAAAATTATGCAATAACACAGAGTGAGTTAACACCCTTATGGCTCTAAGGGGACTGGGACTGAAGATCTATTGGTTAATTTTGATGCAACTGGTAGACAGATGCGCTTTGCCAAAGGGTTTTTTCCCCTTCATTTTCTTATATTACCTTTTGATGAACTGGCCCTGAGGCCACAAATCAACCAGCCTTGGAGAGGGGGGGGGGGGGGGGACCTCCCCATAGCCAGTCTGCCCCTGACATGACAGATGTTAAAGTGAGCACTGTTGAAGAAGCCAATTTGAATTTGAACATCCAAAAAGTCTTCTTGATTTGCAAAAAAGAGATTATCTTAAAAGGTATCTTTTAGAAGATGATCACAGACTCTACCATACCCCAAACACTTTCCTGTACCTTTGAATTTTATTTTTTAAGGGGGGTGATTGGAATTGTGAAATTTCCCACGCTCTTTTAGTGAACATGTCCTTTTAAACATTTTCTGTGGGATTTTCATGTGTTTATTCAGTTGTTTTAGAAAGATCTACACACAATTCAATCTCTGGAAAAAGTTCTGTGAGCAATCATGTGGCGTTCAACAACAGGCACCCATGCACATACAAAAAATGCTCAAGGAATTCAGAATATTTTTGGAAAATTATGACAACTATTTCTTCAGATCATGGGAAAATTAACATCACAAGAAACAGTAGAAAGTGTCATACAAGATTCTTGATTTAAAAGTGCTTATCATAATTATGTTTGAAATTTAAAGGACCTGTATGATCAATTACAGCAAATGTTCAGCCCTGCTAAAAAAAAATTATAGAGACCTTTAATGGAAATATCACTTTTGATTTTCTCCTCATAAGAAAATAGTTTAATCAGGGCCCCGTTCCATAAAACTTGTTGTCAGTAACAGCTACCACATTTCTATGAAAGATTTGCTCTCAGCCAATCAGATGCAAGGATTTCCGTAGCTTATAACAGTTACTGCAACTTGTTATTGATGACAAGTTTTATGAAACTGGTCCCATGGCTCAACACTTACAGGGGCCTGATGCATGTCACATGGGACACCCAAATTCTAATTCTGCCCACCCAGAATTTCAACATTTTAAATATGTGGCTCATGCATATATACAGACCCCAAGAATATAATCTGGACCTCCTACGAAATGTTTAGAGTGGAGCCCTCATTTAATGTGAATGATAAGACATGAAATAAGGTAAGCCTGAGGAGCTATATTTTGACTATGAAGGAACATTATCTAATCTTGAAAAAAATCATGTTTCAAAACGTTTTCTTCTCGCTGAGGGAAACGCTCCCCCCACACCTTGAGAATGAGGTATGGGACACATGCAGTTGTGATACCATGATGTATGGTAACAGTCACCTTGGAAGACCTAATGTCAAGCATGTTGTCAAGATGTCCCACATTTTTAGGGGGGTCAACTGCCAGTGAACTTGAGGGGTTTGCAACCTCCTGCAGAGTGCTCATAAATTGAAGTTGTAAAAATGCTCAACTTGATGGTGGAATTAAAAAAAAGAATTGTAATTGAGACGTTTCCCTTGATTTAGGAAGTAATTCATTGTTATTTTTTAAATTTCTTACAAGTATTGCTTCTGATCTGCAGCTATAGATCACTGCTTGTAAGTGTCAGAACTAAAAATACCACTATTTCTTTTTTTTTATACTGTTTTCAACCTCTCACCCATCTTCATAGTTTTGCTCTTTCTTTTTTCTTTTCTTTAAAAAAAAAAATCCTTTCATTTTTCCTTCTTAACTTGATATCTGCATTAACATGATTAATTAGGAATAATGGATAGCAATATCACTAAACCAGAAGAGAGACTTTCAATCAGCAAAACTAACATTTGGCCATTTTCTTGAAGGAAATCATCTGGTGAAAGACCACTGTATAATGTTGAGACCCAGCATTGCATTAATCTGTACAATTTTACATAGAGGCAACACAGTTTTGACTTTCAAAAGGCGATTTACAGACTCTCAGAGTTTGCTATCGGATCAAGTAATGTCATTCTAGTGGTGACTAGTGAATAAACTACAATTTTCTTCTTGATTGAAAAAAAAAAGAACATAACTCTCTTATATGAAAGCACTAACAAGAACAACAGCAGTGACCATGACAACAATAATGATAATAATAATAATGTTCAATTAATACAGTTCAAAATAATTGATAATTAATTCTGTATAGTGAGACAGGAGGAAAAGAGGTGAGAAAGAGACAATAGATGGAGGAGATAGGTTTTCTTATTACCTGGAACGAATAATTATGAAACACTAGCGAGAGGTTTAAATTGAATAGAGGCGTGTGCGTGCAGGAGGGGGCGATTATAGTCACTTGCCACATCAGTCATGTCGATCAAGACACAAACTGTTTCCTTGTGCCCAGCGATTGTTATTTTCTAACAAAGATGAGTTACTAAACATTGGGAATAAAAATAGAGCAGTTATACTCAGGGTGTGAGATGGCAGAATGTTTTAGGAAAATGGGGTTGTGAAAATAAGGGATACAATGTAATGTTGTATATAGAGACTTTATTTCCAAAGATTCACTACCCCTTGGATGTCCAAACCATATCATATCGCTTCTCTCTGAGTCTGAAGGTGTAGAATAAGCTCCGCAACTGACCATGTCCGCATAATGGTCTTTATTGATCAGTCTCCCATTTGTGTGAAATAAAAGGGACACTACAACAAGTTTTCCTTTCCAACCTGCCATCCTTGATCAATACATTCACCCAAGCAAAGAAATCAATGGGTTTCTCACAATTTTCTTTCTTCTTTGTTTTTTCTTCTCTTTTCTTTTCCATCAGAACTTGTGGTTTCAATGTCAATGACTCACAGCACAATACGTTAATCTTGTGCAGGTAATGGTGTTGATGATAGGAAAATGCTTGTGCTGGTTTGTGTATAAAGTCATTGATAATTTAGGGTGATGGTCCAGAAGGATATGAGACTGTATATTGTCGATATGGATGGTACTAGACATTCTTGTGGTTAATTTCAAGGAAATGCATGATAGGAGAGCTAGTGGCTGTATTTATTTTACTGTGAAATATCTGGAAATTTAGAAATCAGACTTCTATTTTACTGAATGCCAGCCAGAGAATGCTCTTTTTGTATATTCTTACAGCACAGATCCACTCATTATAAAAAGAATATCATAATATATAGGGCACCAAAAAACAACAATAACAACAACAACAAACAAACTAAAAACGAAAGTATAAGCATGTAATTGAATTCAAAAATGCAAATATTCACAAATATAAAATTATTTGAACGAAAATATGAACTACTAGTGATACAATTGCACTTCAGTGGAAAGGGTTGAATTTTTATCATTGTAATATTGTAATGAACAGTTATTATAAAATTGAATGTGCAAATACCCAACATGCTTCTAGGATAATAGTCCTTATAGTTTGGGGTGCTTTTTGTGATGATTTCAGGCAATTCAAATTTAATTTTTTTTAAAAATCAATCTATGTTCAAAACAGAAATGTCCTTTAGACACTTCCTGAACCCATCAGTACCTTGAAAGAAGCCAGAGATTAGTCAACAAAGGAGTTGGTAATGAGTATAGACACTTCCCTGAAATGCTCTGTATTGAACAGGATATAGAGACAGAGCATGAAAAGGATGGAATGAGTATGACGTCATCAGCACAGCATGGCTGACTAGCTATCACCATTGCAGGAGGGATCTCAGAAAAGAGGGTGACAAATGGGAGAAAAATGAGGCACTGTCGATGGGATCTGGCTATGATCGTTTTTGATATTGTCCCATTCTGAGAAGGCACTGTTATGAAATGGACCACATGATCATCAAAATGTAATTTGGTGTTTATAGATGTGTGTGTTTTCATTTTTTTCATTTTATTTATTTTCCAGTACAGGTGAAATACAGTACAAAATATACAACATACAAATTACAATTTACATTTGATAGAATAAAAAGAAAGAAAAATACAAAGAGAAACAAACATACAATTGATGATTAATAGAAAAAGTAATTAATAATCTAGGACGTGGAGGGGGATGACAAAAGCAAATTTGCTCGTCGGGGTTATCCCCCAAATAACCATAATATAGGGGCGGGAGTCATTTAGAAAATTAATGTTAGCACTAAGAAGAGAGTGTTAAAATTTCTTTTAAAACTTTCTTTAAAAACTTCCTTTTAAAATGTTAAAACCCATTCCAGAGGACATGTCCCCTGTATCTTATAATTTTTTGCCCTAGGGCTGTTTTAAAATACATGCTATGAAATTTTTGTGAGTTCCTGGTATTATAATTATGGACAGAATCAATCATCATGTACTAATTACTAAAATGTTGTGGTAAGGATTTTTTAACATATTTATAAATAAATAAGTTGTAAATGACATAGTTGATAGATTGTCAAAACATTATATCTTAGAAATTTTGAATTTGTGTGTGTGACTATTAACCAGTAAGATCCTGATTGAGAAATATAGAGTAAATATTTTTGTGTTTTTTATACATATATACAGGGCTCCACACTATTTTTTTTTCCGGGGGGGGGGGGGGGGGGTAGGCCCCTGTTACATTTCAAAATATTGGTGGTCCTTGTGTACTGGGGCCTGTTAGTGTTAGAGTCCAGCCTTGTAAATGTATATTAAGTATGTTCAAGTTGAAAATAAGAGCAATGGGATTGTGTGTCAGGTACTGCTGTATTCTATTTATTCTTAAGAAATCCATCTGTGTGATATGTTACTGCCTTTGCTAGTTGGTATAAAGGTGTAGGACATTCCAAAGGTTTCAGAACAAAAGAACATATGGCCGTTCATCCAACCCTCCATGATCCTGTTTCAGGGATTATGTCATTCCAATTAAAAGGATAATAAGCCCTTATCCCGGCCCTCCCCCTTTCATGTGACATAAGCAAGCACAAAGCCTGGGGTGAATAGACTAAGCTGCAGTAAACTATCTGGTTGCTGATGACGACCCATTAAGCCCCAGTGAGAAAGGGAACTCCGGCTTTGAGTTCACTCAACCAATGAGATGGGGGTGCTATAAGCCTGACTGCATTCGCTGGCATCCATTCACGGCCTGCTCAGTGCGTGGCGGAGAGAGACAATTCCGTCCATCCCTCATTCATTCAATCCTTCCATTCACCAAATTGTGATCAATGCATTGAGGCTGAGAGTCCACAGCGATGCTGCTCCGGCCTGCATGCTTCACTGACAGCAGATGCCCCTTCTCTCTCTTTCTTTTCGCCCTGCTCGGCTGGCTTGGGTACATTTCAGCGATGTGGTAACGAACCAACCTACATCAGCATTCATTCTACATCCCCCCGGATTTCATCTGTTGAGGGAAGTGATTAATCCATTACTGTTTCAATTGAATCTGTGCTCTTTACTCAGAATCATCTTTAAAGGAATTATCGCCATCAGCATTTCAGTATTAGTTGGCTATTTCTGGACTAGGATTTCTCAGCAACGTGACAGAGCAGGCTTAATTGTTCCACAGCTTGAATTAAAGAGCAGCTCATCTAATGGAATTTGGAGAAAAGGAGTTCCCAGGATGCATAAACTATGGACAACAACATTCGTTCTAAAGGATTTTTCAAAACTGACAACCAATCTGGTTTGATATTCAATGCTCTTGTGAGGAAGGCTCTGACCAAACAAAAGGCCAATTTCCCCATTTTTGACAACCCAGTGAGACCCTCTCACACATCTCTACAATTACCCCACATTACTCTCTTAGAAGTAAGAGAAATACTTTTGATATTATTTCCAACATTCAGTGATAAATTAATCATGTGAAGTCAACTTCTGTCATCTGCACTGCAAATTTGTGAGGCCTTCAGATTTTACTCAGCGATACCCAGCTTCTTCTTTTAATTAAAAAAAAAAAACCTGAGCTCTCTTTGACTGTGTGTACTTGAAAGAAAGAATAAATTAGTTACTCATCAGGCAATTGCCCCGGGATCAAGGCTGGAAAGAATATGTGAATTATTGACTATATAGACCTCTTAATTGATTAGATTAGGAAGTGCACTTCATTGAATGTGTCCTTAGCCATTGCTGACTACATCACGTGCATGATGACAGACATTCCGCAGGATGATCTCCAAATTGGCAACCCGAATTGATCACGGCCATGTGACTTCAACCATGCCACCAATGACAATTTACCAGTGCAAACCTCAACTACTATGAGCAAAAAGTTGCGCGTGTTTGCACAACCCGTGCAGGGGCCAGGAACGGACTTTATGCCGAGCCGCTTAGCGCATGGTGGGGGCGGGGTATCTACAGGGAGGGCTGCCATTACCCTCCCGCCCCCGTACAATCCCAAGGACAATAGGGTCACTCGGTCCCATCCTGAAGCAAAGGTAAGTCATTCCAAGAGTCTGAGGATAAAATAATGAAGATAATTAACACTTTTGCATCATATTAACAACAAATCCTTTCTTGTTTTTGAAATATCGCCTTGAATTATCTGCATTTAATCTCAGCTTATAATCAAATCATATGCATTTTCTATGAAAAAAATCCTCAAGAGAAATGTAGTATTCTGATGATAATGAAAATACTGTTTTATACTGACAGCAGCAAATCCTGTCTTGTGCAGAGAGATTTGTTTTCAAAATATTGCCTTGAACTATCTGCATTTTATCTTGCCTAATATTGTACAATTTCTTGAAAGAAAAATCCTCAAGACAGACTTTTTTTAGCCATTGAACTTTAAGTTTAATTCATTGAACATTTGCGTCAGTGAGAAATCTTGTAGAGCCAGGCTCTCCTTACCTTTTTAAAATTTTTTATTAAAGACAGATCCGATTATACTCTTTTTATATCGGCACTCATGCATCCATTATCACAAGATTTGGTTAACACAATTGAATAAGACTGCACACCAATTGCAATACCTTCAGGTAGAATAGTCTATGGCATGTTTTACATTGTGCATGCGGAAATCCTTGTAGCAAAATGAGTTATGAAACTACAGTATTTATTGAATCATAGCAGTGAGCATTTTTACAATTATGATAGTGCTCAAATCTCAGCACAATGTATTGCTAAAAGATAGACTCCAATAGATCAGTATTTTAGCTTTTTGTGGTAGCAAAAAAAACAAACACCATACAATAGAAATTGGAAGTTTTTACTAGATAAACAGAAAGAATGATTATAGAAGAGAGAATGAGGAAAAAGAGAAGTATAAAAGAAAGAGAGAGAGAGAGAGAGAGAGGCAGATTTTACCACAGAGAGAGAGAGAGAGAGAGAGAGAGAGGCAGATTTTACCACAGAGAGAGAGAGAGAGAGAGAGAGAGGCAGATTTTACCACAGACAGAGAGAGAGAGAGAGAGAGAGAGGCAGATTTTACCACAGAGAGAGAGAGAGAGAGAGAGAGAGAGAGAGCAGATTTTACCACAGAGAGAGAGAGAGAGAGATATTGTACAGAAGAGAAAGAATGAGAAGAGAGAGATGACCGAAAAAGGCATTAAAAAATATTAAGAAAATAGGAAGAATCTGAGAGCAAGAAAAGAGAGAGATTAAAAAAAAAAGTAGGAAATGTTTAAGATTAAAATTTTGCAAATAGTTTGCATAGACATAATGGAAACAAATACAGTTTTCCAAGAATAAAACAGAAGAGGATTCCAAAAATGTACAGTTAAAATTTGTTCCTCTCTTCTTCATGTTTAAACTACAAAGAGATAAGTCTTTGCTGCATAACAATTTTTGTAGGAAGTATCACTGTCCTATTTCATGAATATTGTGTCTGTACATACAGTGTCATATCCGTCTGAACCATCACCCTAAAATATCATTGACTTTGTACACAAACCAGCACAAGCATTTTTACATTTACCTGTACAAAGTAGATGAATGGTTTTAAACAAATGCTTGAGAGAAAACCCTCAAAATCTCTTTTTGAAAAGTTCATTTTCAGGGTACTTATAAATACATTTACAATCAAAGAAAAGAAAAGAAAATTTTTTTACCAAACAGGTAATTATTCTGATTTTGGGGAAAAAAGAAGAAAAAGAAGAAGAAGAAAAAAAAAAAACTATTTCTCAAACCAAGTTGCTGTATAGCTTCCCCTGTCCCAACTTTATTTATCTAAGGATTATTTTATTTGTAGTTTGTAGATGTATCTTTCCTCCAGTTTGCATTTGCATCCAGTAGCCTACTTTGGGCATTATGTAAACACATGTCTAGTGCATGGTCAACAGTGATTTGCATTTAGTTGTCTGTCTGAAGATGTGTTTACACTGTGGAAAAAAGGAGTTTCTTTACTGAATAAGAATGAGTTTATTTGTACACTTGGAGAATAAGGAATGAAATGTATGAATACAAAAGAAAGAAATTGAAAACAAACTTCTCTCTTCCAAATATTCTTACACATTTCTTTTGAAGGAAACTGCCCCATCCCATTGATATTCATACTATAAAATTAATCAGGATTTTTAAAATAAAAACAAATCATTAGAACTGATCTATTCCTCTCAAAAGGCCAATTTCTAATGTGTTGATATCATATACCTACTGCTTTATTAAGGTGCTTTTGACAATTATAAAGCTTGACAGATCCTTTGCTGATATAGTAACAACTAGAGCAATGTAGATTTCACCCAAAGAGGTGTTATAACAGGTTAAAAGGTTGATTCAATGTGTTTATTTTGAGTTAATCTATTAAGAATTACTATCAATTTGAAAACATTAATACATTGGCCCGTTTGCATGCAGTAAAAACACATAAAAAATGTAGGTGTGTTGTAGTTTGGAGTAAAAATGCAGCTCTTTAAATCCAGAAGCCAAAAGAAGAAAAAGATAGTAACCATACAATTATCCGCAAATTTACTCTAACAGGTCAACGATAGACACAGGATATTTAAAGTTGGTAACAAGGCTCTATAATCCCCAGTTGTTATGGAAGAGATATCCAGGGGATCTAAGCCTGTCACGCAGTTTTGTCTTGTGCTATCCGGCTATTCAGATCCGTCTTTCCAAACATGCCGTGTTTGTAGTAGTTATTAAATCGAGTATTTGCAGAAGTTGTGATAGTGCTGTATTTCAGCTCACAAAGTAGCCATGTTTGTTTGGAAGACACTCTTTAAAAGAAGAAATACAATGCCTGAATGCTGGACCATCTCTGAGCCAACTCTTCAGAAAGAATGGTAGTGACTTGGAGAGGTATATATCGTCGTCGTTTTTACGAACTGACGAATCCGTGTGTGCTGCGTGGAGACGTGAATTGGCCGGAAACGCATTTATCTATTAAGGTGTACTTGGATAAGGGAATTTGCTTTCGTTGCATAATTGCATGTATAGATATATACATTAAAAGAAAGCTTATGACTTTAATTTTGAAATGGTGTATATTATTATGTATATTAACACGGAATAAGGAAGCACTGGCCATTCAAACACGATTCGACGGTTCGTAAAACCGTTCTCTCCAAAGCGCGTATTTGCGCGCCTGTACGGATTCGTTAGTTTGTAAAAACGACGACGATATGTATCATTACTTGTGATGCTGTAAAAGTGTGTGATCACATCAAATCAAATCAAATCAAATTAAATTAAAGTCAATTGATATCAACTCAAATCAGTCTCAGTTCAATTCCAGTACATTCAGTCAGGAATCTTGGCATTTTTTATGAAATAAAGTAACGTGCATCAGTTAGGAAATGTTGTGAATGCCTATTTAGTAGCAGAGAGATGTCGAATTAAATAAGAAAATTGTGTGAGCAGTGGATTGTGCAGTCAAATAAAGAGATATGACAGCAGTAAATTAACTTGATTTTTGTATCCTTGTAAAACAGTAATGAAATACTGTAAAACCTTGTTTTTCTTCAAAAGTATCATTTCAGAAAGAGAGAGAAATGAGAGAGAGAGAGAGAGAGAGAGAAGGGGAAAGAAATATAGAGCGAGTGTGATAGAGGAGAGAGAGAAAGAGAGCATCAGAATAGGGGTGTTTTCATTTTATCCTATCCTGATTAAAGGAAACCAAAACCCAAGGAGAGAATCAGTGTTATTGGAAAGTGAAAATTCAGAGAAGCACTTTACAAAAAGTTTCATTAAAATTGGTTAAAAAACGAGAGAGTTATGGAAGTTTGAAAAGTCTTGTTTTACTTTCTATGGGGATCCTCAAATTGGCAAAATTGCTTCAAAATGGCTGATTTTGTGAACAACTCTCCATTTGTTTTGTACACAGATTTTCAGATTTTCCCCATTATCTCTCAGGATGCTCCTTGTCTCCTCCTGAACTCGACATATGTGGTGTAAAATACATTTCCCCATTATATATGTTGAGCTCAGAAGGAGATTAACTGCACCTTGAAAGATAATGGGGAAAATCTGAAAATCTGTGTACAAAACAAATGGAGAGTTGTTCACAAAATCAGCCATTTTGAAGCAATTTTGCCAATTTGAGGATCCCCATAGAAAGTAAAACGAGACTTTTCAAACTTCCATAACTCTCTCATTTTTTAACAAATTTTAATGAAACTTTTTGTAAAGTGCTTCTCTGAATTCTCACTTTCCAATAACATTGATTCTCTCCTTGGGTTTTGGTTTCCTTTAATTCCAAGGATATCGCTTAACACAATTATTTTTTTCAAAACTAATGTTTAGTCATTGTGGATATCTGTAGATTGAAAGTAGGATAATCTAATTAAGATTCAGACATTGATTGGAAAATCATAATTAATTAAAATTATCCATTATAGTAAGGGGCTCAATGTGGATATCTGGAGGTGAAAAATTTCATTTTAATTTTTTTTTTTCACATTCAGAAGCAAAATTCAGTCACGCCCTGTTCACTGTATAATGTGCAATGAAATATTAAAGGTAATTTTCAGAGAAAGTGGTATAACATGAATTTTGAATTGTTTATCATTCAGTAGATGGGATTCTGGATCAGAAAATATAAACAAATTTAATGAAATCTTCCTTGAATAGTGGAAATTACATGTATATTCATACCTGGACTCCAGGTTACCTTTTAGCTAAATTGCAGAAGTCATATTCATACCAGGACTCAAGGTTACCTTTTAGCTAAATTGCAGAAGTCAGGTTCACACGGAAGGAGCTAAACTTTAAGTTTCGCTTGTAGTTTCAAAACTTTAAGTGATCTTGTAGGTTCAGACCATATGAACGGACTCGTAATTTTGAAACTTTAAGTTTACTTGTAGTTCCAGAACCGCAAGCGAGCTTGTAGTTAATGCCAAAACCACAAGCAGCAGGGGGGGGGGGGGGGGGGGGGGTCCTCCCTCGTAGTTATGGACCGTGCGGGCAGAATAAACTTTCAGTCTAGCAAACACCGCTGTTAACGATGACCTCTCTGCCCATGCTATACTACGATAGATAGCTCGACTTGTAATCTTAGAACAATGAGCGTCGTTGTTTCGGGCCCATGTGAACCCTCACCGTGGTCAGTGAGTCGTTGTTTCATTAACTTAAACTTTCAAAACCACAAGTCCTGTATGAATGAACTTGAAGCTAGGATTGTGGGGGGGGGGGGGGGGGTTTAGGAGAGAAACCGAGGCTGATTATGATTTTAGGGGTACACTGAAATACCTGGGGAGCGTTTCATCAAGCGTTTTGTCAGTGATTTTTACCGACAACTGCTATAAGCTACTGAAATCCTTGCTTCTGATTGGCTGAGAGCAAATTTGTCAGTAAAAATTACTGACAAGACACCTAATGAAACACTCCCCTGATGTTTGAGGATAAATTGATGTGAAACTCTGAATTCAGCTGTGAATTATAGCAATACTGTCTTACAGCTACTTATTAATTATTTTTTTTACAGTTTTTTTCCCCCACAAATATTAATTATGCATCCATCCTTTGTGCCATTGGCATAGTAACAGTGTAGAGAGTGATATTCAATGTGGGAAAAATAATCTGTATATATGTCTATTTTAACAAACTATTGTGAAAAATACTTGGTGTATTAATTTGTGAGTTGGTTATACACTGAATTTGTTGGCATCAGCTAGTTGATTTTAATAACAATATCACTGGAGAAAACATTTATATAAAAATGTGTCAATCGTTTCTAATTTTCTTGAAGCTTTTTCATTAGGTTAGGGTTCAAGTTTTAGGGATTTGAAAAAAAATCAAATACAGACTCTTATCATTGGCAAGTTTTTGAGTTGACATACAGTGTTATGGATTAACTGGTAGATTATCAATTTAGAAGTCCAGCTTAGAATTGAATTTTGAATTGCTTTTAATATGTCTTATTCTTGATACTGTAATGATGAAGCTATAATTCAATAGTGCGTAATACTTCCTATAAGAAATTGCCATTATTTTTATTGTTACATAAATTATAAGTTTTATGACAAACTGCTTCCCAAGAAATTATCTCTCTTTTTGTTTTTGTTTTTTAGTGAAGTCTCTTATAACTCCTGTGATAATACAATATATAAAAAAACAACAGTTTGCTGACATTCAGATCACATTTTCAATAAATGTCTGGTTGATATGAAAAAAAAAATTGAAAAGTGCCAATGGTTGAGATATTTGAAAGAAATTTTTCTCATGCCATTCAGAGGTGCTACTTCTATTCCAATGTCAATCAGGAATTATGTATGGAACAAGTGTATTTGTATCAAATTGCACTCACTTTAACTTTGCCAAGTCATTGTACAACAAGTAAGGTTCTTACTGTGCAACCTTTCCAAATACAGTGTATTATTATCATATCAATCATTTTTAAAATGCTTCCCAAATAGTGTTGCTATATCAACATAAATACAAAAGGGTGTTGTCATGCCTGGCGTTACGTATGTGCTAATTTGAATGCTGTTTTGATAGGTAATTTCATGCATTCATCTTTGATCATACATGGTCTGAATAGACCTCAATCAATTATCTCCTCATGAAGAGGTATTTTTGAAAGTGTCTTTTTCAAAAAGGTGATCAGGCCTTATGACTATTGAAGAAGAGGATATCACTTCTCATATATCATCTCTGAATTAAAAAAAAAACTTGTCAAACTTGAAGCAATAGTAAAAACTTTTGTGTGGCACAATTTTCATAACCTTGCAATTTTTCCTCCCTTATTTTTGTATTACTTTAAGAGAGAGATATGAGTGAAGTGCAGAAATCAATGAATCTGAATACTCTTTTATTATTCTTTTATTCATCATTATATATGACATATAATATACCTTTTTGATACTGGTGGACAAAGGTTGGATTTCAGGTCAGCTCTTCAGAGAAAATTCTCTTTCATCACCTCGTTGAACAAATACCCCACAGCAGACTAAAGGTGTGCCCTCATGATCTTGAAAATTAGATTTGAAAAACAATTTGATATTAAGACCAAGACCAGTTTCTTGTAAAGCGCTCATTTCCATCACGCAGGATGCTCAAAGGCACCTTGATATGAATGCTCACAGCTTTCGAGGAATTCCTTCCCAGCCACCAGGTACTCATAGCTACACCTGGGTGAAGAGTAGCATATGAATGCAGATTAATGTCTTGCCTAAAAAAAAGAAGAAATTATGATCTACTTTGAATTCATCTGTTTGTGGCTAATTATCACACTGGAGTAGAACATACGAAACACAGCTTATTCTAAAACTGTCTTAAAACTTTTGGCAGGTGCACACCTAGTTATTGCACCCTGGGTTGAGAGAGGCTAATGCATGCTAAATGCATATGCTAGGAGTAGTACCAGGATGAAAATTAGACTCTAGAACCTCTGATTTAAAGTGTTGAAAAACACCCCAAAAAATGTTTACAGTTAGTATAGAATGCAACATTTTTGCAGTCAAAATTAACAATAAGTGAAAGAAGGTGTACATGCATACCTACTGTGCTTGTCACATGGAGAGTTGAGATGTTAATCCAATATAATGACATTTTGGCTTGTAATTTCTATCTTCTTTACACCACAATGTGAGAATATGCTCATGTCACAGTATCAACATCTTATCAGTGCTCTTATGATTAATACTGTCATTATTGATATCATTTGCAAGATTAGCACAAGAGTTTGCTGCTTTTTCTAGACAGCTCTGGTGTAAAACCAACCACTGATAACCTTAACGTCATCAGACAATGTCGTAGGACCACAAATCTCCCCCACCAAGCTATTCAAACTCGTTTCCCTTTTTCTCTCTACAAATCTATGACTTTGATCGTAAACTTACGTATCCATTCAGATAAATTTATTTACTTTTCACCATTTGTATTCATCAGCTATCGATTAGGATGGTTATGCATACTGAGAAGCTAGGTCGTAGGTCACGGTCATCCATTGGAGACATCTACCTCTTGCCTTGGCAGTGGGATTATGAAAAGTAATTTATCGGTTAGGATGGTTATGCATACTGAGAAGCTAGGTCGTAAGTCACGGTCATCCGTTGGAGACATCTACTTTTTGTCCTTGGCAGATGGATTTTGAAAAGTAATTGTCGGAAATTGGCAAAGTTTCTGCGGTCATAAGCCGCTAATTTTAATTAGATCGTTGTGTTTCAATGAATATAGGAGAAATATCTCCAAAAATATTTTTAAATTGATAGCTATCCCCTGAAATGAATCAGAGTGAATATTTATATTATAGTCTGTTTGGAAAAATGAGTTTAGTTATCTATGAATTTAGTTATCTATGAATTGGATAGGTAATATCATTGTGAATATAATGAAGGACTGAAGGTTAACGAATGGACAAATTAAGTGAAGGAGAATAAATGCGTGAATAGGTTTTTACGTAATATGTGTTTTAGTTTTATTGGTAAATTGGATATGTCCTATCATTGTGAATTTGAAGGTTACCAAAAATGGACAAAGTGAAGAAGAATGAAGATGGAATTGACAGTCTTTTTTTGTGTTTGTTTTTACCAAGGACTATAATTACTTTCAGTGATTAAAGGACCCTGGACAATATCCTTGTATTGTAATTCATTTTCTTCTTAGTGATAGAAGGCCATCCTATCATATAAAAAAAAGAACCACATCAGAAAACAAAGGATGGACGAAGGACAAATGAAAGATGGACAATTTCATTATCGCTGCATCATCCAGCAGTATATAGATTATCTTTAAGGTTGTTACCGGAGATATAACAATGCTTGCGTATCGTGCTTTGTAATGAGTTTGTTTTTTATGAATCTATTTTATAATACCAGTATGCAAGAGACATGTATTGATTCTTTTGCTTTATGGACTTTCGATCAAGTATTGTTCTTATGAGAAGTAGTCTACATGTACCTCTTACATGTATGTCATTTTTACGGACATAGATTTTTCCTTTCTTTTCAATTAACTGTATATTGTACCCGTATTGATAAATATTACAAAACAATGCCATTAAAAAAAAAAAAATAGGTCATCGTAGGTGTGCGGAACATCACAACAAAAGTTCAATTTCATGGTTTGTTAAAGAGGCGGCAGGGAGAGATGGGGGAGCAATATTTATGGATGGTTAATGAAATGTGACGCTATATAAGACAAGGTTCAGGGATCACCTGACGAGTGGAAGTCCCCTGCAAAGGTGATAGTGATCAGGTAGATGCGAATACATGTAGGCTTACGTGCAGGTCCTACCGCTTACGACCGCTTCTGTGCGGGTGTTAAGACATGCTCGAGGGACAGCTGTTGCGGTCCTTATTTCGTTGAAGATGTATGGTTAGGGTCAGGTTTGCAGTTGCGTTTTTAGGTAATGTTTTGGTTTAAATTTAGGGTCAGTTATAGTATTTCATAATTTGGTCAGAGGTTGTCGCTGGAGCAATCATTGCAGCAGCATGTGTAGTACAAGCTCTGTATGTTCATGGGAAGTTAAATGTTTCCATCAGTTTGGTTTAGTCATTTGTCATGTCCAGTTTAAAGAGTTTCTTTTGTTAGAAGCATCAAAATGCTGTCAGATCTAGAAGGCCACTATTAGATTTTTCAATTATCGCTTCTGCAGTTTTCCCTTTAATTTTATTCCCTTGTGAAGAGAATGACAATAAAAACACCAACAGCAGCCATTCATTGGGATTTGAACGTTACACAAAGGGCTTGATAATGACATCAGCAGCATGGTGGTTTCGTGTAATTTACTACAATCGCCATGGAAACCATAACGCTTGCATCGACTACCACACATTTCTTTTTACCAGCATAGGCATTATTATAGCATTTTACGCTTTCCTGAGTTCTCTTTGTGTCTGAAGGCATTTAGTTTT